>CAJDSM010018871.1:20898-51837 GCA_903981925.1 Ostrea lurida
ACAACGGATAATCCCATTTACAATATTTCGACCAAGGCTCACGGCGGGTGTGACCGGTCAGCAGAGGATGCTTACTCCTCCGTGGCACCTGATCCTGTCTTCGCGTTTGTCGGAGGTTCGTGTTGCCCTACACTCGACTTTGGATATATATGTTTTTGGAATTATGATTACGTTTAACACATTCGCCAATTTATATTAGTACCCTTTGTCACGTTTTCATATTCACTTACTTTTACTTTCAAATGGATCATGCGACACAAACATTAAAAGTTTAATGGAACAAATGGCACTATCATAGGCGTATAATGATATATGACTTTCTAAAGGAACAGAGGACGCACACACACTCGACTTTTACTTTTTAAAGAATCGTTTGACTCGAACATTAGACTTTTGAAAGGATCATATAGCACGAGCATTTGGCTTTATATTAGACCATTGTACAGAGACACGACCTTCTGCAGGACCATGCTGTCGGTACATGCACTTTTCATATCCAGATCAAGACACGAACATTTGACTCTTTTGACACCTTTGTTCTTTAAACATATTGACTGACTTTAGGATGAAAATGAAATATACAATTAGACAAAGCGCTAAATGTAAATTCCAAACCATCACTAATACAGCAGTAGACTTTTGAACAATTAAGTGATCTGACTAACCTTTTACTATAACCGTAAGCCGTATCTTTTGGTGTCTAAACCATATACTGGGTACCGGGTACCACTAGAATCCCCACTAACTTGGAGTAACTTCAAAACGTGCAATTTAGACCGAAACAACAAGAACTAGTTTGTGTAATAGTTTATTGTATACACTCTGATGGTCACCATGCCTCATTTTGCACGCTTGGTAGTGGATTTCTTGGACTTCGTGTGACTGGCCAAGTGCCGTCTGAGGGCATGAGGAGAACCAAAAAAACACCGGCAAGGCTCGCACCTGTACGGCAACTGGTCTGCAGAGAGAAATACACCAATAACACCATATTCAATAAACTGGTCTGCAGAGAGAAATACACCAATATGACATATCAATAACTGCTCTGCAGAGAGAAATACACCAATACGACATATCAATAATTATGCGACCATTTTAACCAATCACCGCGCGGCTAGCTTCAAAACTTGAGTTTCACAGCGTTGATAATGGGATTTTTACATGTTGCAGACGGTAACTCAAATTAGATATGTAACAATGCGCCATTCCATTCGGTGAATGTGCAGGAAATATCAAGCTTCATTCATTCTATATAAACTTATTTCAAAACAATTTATTTCAATGCACGATATTTTTTTTAGTTTCTTTTGTCGTTTTGTTCTTAATTTTTGTGCGTCTAATTATATAATTATGTGTAATTTGTAGAAATAATCAATTATTTACAGAAGAAATACTTAACGTTGGTATATGTTTCTGAAATTACTAAGTACACTGTAATTCCTTGGGTGCTTATTTATTTATTTTATTTATTTCTCTCACACCACTTAATGGTACATGAGGCTTTATATACAATATATACAAGTTGAAACAATATGCACTCGGGCTATAGATTACTGAGATGTGCGAACACGCGCGTGGAATTTATGTTCGTATTGTTTGCAGGTGCAAGTAATTAGAAAATACCGTGAAGGGTTTCGTTTTTCTGGTTTCAGCAGACGAAACATGCAACAGTACATTTCAAACCAAGTTATTTTTTGCAAGTTCAACAACCTGATTTTCAAATGTTTCCCCCTATCTAGCAGCATGTGATGAAAATAAGATAAGTAAGCTCTGATTTGACCCCGAACGGAGATACAGTATATATATGCCCTCGTGTAACAAATTACGTGAGCAAATCAAAGGATCTACTTTAACAGGAATAATCATGCCAAACTCTCTGTCAATCGGCCATACCATTTTTGTTTGAGTCAGAACTTCGAAATGCTTAAATGTACAGTAGCTGGTTTAGGACAAGTTTTAAATTCGTTTCAACGAAACAACGAAATAACATTCCGTCAAACGCAATTAATTTCCTTCGCACGAAATAATATTCCTTCGCACGAAAAAAAAATTCGTTCCCATGAAATTGATTTTGTTCGCACGAAATAAAAATCCGTTCACACAAAATGTAATTCGTTCCAACAAAATTAATTTCGTTTGCACGAATTATGATTCTATCCCGCGAAATGAAATTCGTTCCAACAATTTCATTTAAATTAAAAGCAGGCTGCATGTATATATTATAATATATTGAATTCCATTACACAATATAGGTCTTCCATGCACTTGCAACACCATCAACTTTTACAGTGGTAGGTTTAGGACATTAATTTTTTTTTAATTCGTTCGCACGAATTGAAATTCATTCCCATGAAATCAATATTGTTTGCATAAAATAAAATTCGTTCGTACTAAATAGAATTAGTTTGCATGAAATGAAAAATTCGCTCACGCGAACAGAATTCATTTCCGACGAAATTAACTTCGCTCGCACGAAATAGGATTCGTTCTCGCGAAATAAAATTCGTTCCGATCAATTTGTTTAGAATTAAAATGCTTCTATATATTTATATTAAATTCCATTACACAATTGGACTTCCATGCACTTGCAACGACTCAAACTTTTATGGTATTAGATTAGGTTAAAAAAAGTTTTATTAATTCGTTTGCAGGAAATAAAATTCGTTCACACGAAATCAATTATGTTCGTATAAATTAACATTTCGTTCGCACGAAATAAAATACGTTCCCACAATTTACTCCTAGGTAATGGAATTTCATATAAACATATACATGTAGCCTGCTTTTAAATCTAAGAAAAACTCGTGTGAACACAATTCATTTCATGCAAACGAAATTTATTTCATGCGAACGAAATTAATTTCGTGTGAATGAATTTGATTTCGTGCGAACAAATAAAAAAAAAAGATCTTTTAACTGACCTAAACCAGCCAATGAATGATATCGAAATTACACTACTGTTTAAATAAACACAACTACATGTATTTCAAATTTCGTAAGTCTAGAATTCTGGTCAGCTGTCAATGTTAGATGAAAGTAAGATACAGTTGAACCTCAGTATCTCGAGCATCGATATCTCGAATCTTAAAATTAGTTGTACAAATCCCAAATACATCCTAACATGTACATTTTCTTTCATGTACAGTATATCTTAAACCCCGAACGCAAAGATACCTGGAAGGTTTTTTTTTTCCTCAGCAACATTGAGTTTGAGACAATGAAGTTTGGCCGTATAACGGTCATCGGATTGTACAAAACCCGAGAAGAACCTGGTCCTGTTTAACCACTTTGCATCTGTTGTTATTTATTATGAAAGCATTTGAGAAAAGGAGACAGAGAAAACCAATCCGTATCTTCGACGCAAATAGACACTACTTTATAGCTTTGTTTGTAATTAAACCTTCTGAAATAGAAGGTAATGATAATTGTCTTATTCATTGTTTGAGCTGAAAGGGTGCAGATATGTATGTAATGTTCCTACGTGATGAGCTATAGATGAGACAGGTCATAATATCGTGCACTGGTCAAAGAGAGGACTAAATGGTAGCACATGGGTGGGTCATTTAGCAGTCCACCTAACATAACAATGGATACCTACAGTCGAGATTCCAAACTGTTTAAAACCGCCAATAAACATCAATATTCTTAGAATGTTTCATAATTTGGTCAGTATATATTTTCTAATTATCAGAAACTTTACTGTTTTAATCTTACTTGTGTGTTGCTCAAGATGCTTGTTCAATCCAGAGGAGTCATAAAATTGCCTGTTACAAATACCGCAGCCGATCTTCAATCCATCCTTGTGAAGTTGCATGTGTCTGTGCAATCCACTGTTAAACCGGAACCTTTTCTTACACACGTGACATGTATAATGCTTAACAGATTTTTCAAAATGTGTCAGAGAGTGACGTCGCAAGTGCGAGTTGTCGTAAAAACGTTTATTACAAGTGTCACATTTGAACTTGAAGATTCGTTTGTCCGCACTGCCCTTCTTCTCGTGGACAACTGACTTGTGTTTATTAAGATTTCCAAACTGGGAACATCTAAAAGAGCACTGATCACAGGCATACGGGCGTTCGCCGGTGTGAGAACGCATGTGTCGTTCTAATATCCGGGGCTCGAACTTTTTGATACAAACATGGCACTCTTTTAGTTTCGTGTCTTTCTTGTCCTTGTGTACTTTGTATGTTTGATTCTTCTTTTCACTGTGTGCAATTATTTCACCCATTTTCTTGTCGTTTTGGCTAAGATTGGCATTACTGGATTTTTTTACATTGGAAAAAGGTGATCTCTCGGTTTTAGGACTAATCATATCAACAATTTCTTTACAAGTGAAATGGGATAAATGACGTTTCTGGATATGAATATAAAGACCTCTTTTACTGTTGAACTTATTCTTGCAAAACAAACAAATCGATAAATCGTTGTCTGTGTGGATATTTGAATGTCTGAGAAGACTTTTGATGTTTTGAAATTCCTTATAACATACCTTGCATTTATTTGTTTTGTGTGTCTCTTTATGTGTTTGATAGTCTGTGGATGATTTATACGATCTCCCACATTTCTCGCAGAAATACCGTTTCAATTCGGAGCTACATCGTCTGTAAGTTGCGGAAGTAGGAGTCACGCGCGCTGCGCGCCTATTCAAATTGACCGTGCGACTAATTTCTCTAGGCATGTAGGTCACGTACTGACTAATGAGATCCTCGAAGTCACTCGAGGAACTCTCTTTATCAGTAACGCCACCTTCGTTATCTTTTCCCTCCAAGCCAGAAGTGACGTTTGAATGGTTTAAAGTTTCCATTCCTTCCCATTCGTCGCCCTCTAACGGATCGAACTCGGTCTCAGTCGTCTCTCCGTCATCCTCGTTCATTCCAATACTGCGCATACCGACCTCTTCCTGTTCCGGACCGACATTATCTGAAACACAGTCACGAATTTCCGTTTGCTTGACCAATCCATTATCATTACACATACTTATATGGTTATCATGCGATTCAAGTTTTTTGTTTCTATAATGGTTTTCATCGTTAGCATTTCTATATTCGGATTCATACTGCTTGGTAACAGATTCGGCTCTTTCACATATCTCTACTGGTGTCTGGCATCTTGAGCTGTCAGAATCCAGAATATATTCGTATTCATATTGTGTTTCTTCGTGATCCTCGTCTTCAGAAATCACATAGTTATAATCAAGATCAACTGATTTAGTTTCAATTACAACCTCTGCTTCCTCTAATGTGTTACTCTCATTCCCGCTCTCATTTAACGTTACAAATTCTGAGTTCAGATACTCCATTCTACATCTGGTACTCATGTAATTTGTATCTGTCTTTGTTTCCCTGTATTCAGCTTCCCTGAAGTACTCATAATTTACACCACTTCCCACGTGGTTAGAATTACAATCCTTTTCTTTATTTCTGTTGTCGTTCTTAGTTATTTCTCCATTTTTGTCATTAAATCCTTCATCTAGTCTCACATCTGAATTCTTCACTTTACCATTTTCGCTGTTATTTAAATCAAAACTTGAAGAATTCCAGTTGCCCGGATGAGTTTTGCACACTTGAATTGGCGGGAAAACACAAGTCTTGTTGTAATCACTGCTACTCTCTTTGACATTCGAATCTCCCTCGCTGTCCTTTTGTGTCATCGTATACTCTTCCATAGACCCCGGTTGTCTCCTGGGTAACATTTCTTGGTCTCCATGTTTAAGAAACTTCGATAAAGTTTCTGTGTTTCCTCTAACTGCCAATTTAAAGAGAAATTTTCCTTTTCGTATTTCTAGCCGCTTGGTGTCACTGTCGTTCAGCATAGTTACATTGGTCAGATGTGTAACTGAAATGAACCAAATCAACACTCGTCAATCCCGTTGCAACAATTTTCACAATGCATATGCGTGCTACCGGTAATCAGTAATTTACTTTTAAATAATTGTACATAGACTGCAATAGAATATCCAACTTGTTCACACTGATTCACGCATACAACTGATAGTAGTTAAAATCACCCATGAACCGTGTGAGCCCTATGAATACGATAACCACACGAGTCACGACCTATATATGCACGGAATGATAATGTATCGCATCATATGTACACAGCGCTATATTGAGATAACACAAGCAAAACAACTTTCCGATGCTTCTCAATTATATGCTCACTGGCATCAGAAAATGTACCTCTGTGATTCCAGTAATACATTTGTAAGTTTGACAGCGTGCCAGGAAGTTGAGGCTTCAAAACTATCAAGATAAATTCCAGCTTCGGATACGATGTCTTAAATTGGACTAAGAATGTGAAAAATCTGCTGTGTGCAGCTTTTATTCGTGCGTCAGAGATAAGTTCTGTAATCTACACTCTTTTCAAGTAAATACTTATCTTTCAACTGTCAGCCACTGATAAAATTCACTCAAAATATTTTTACGACCCATATCAATCGTGAAATGTTTGAAAATTATCATTTTATATATTTTATCCCATTATCATTTTGTCCCCTTTCAAATAAGACCAGCCGTTTAGCTCTATATATTTTGAGATTGAATCTCGCAAGGGTTTAAATCCACCCCACCCCCGATTTTGAAAGTCCTACTAAAATTGCCCGTTTCCCTCAATCAAATAAATCTTAAAATTAAACACTGTACTATTGGGTATATCAATTCTCTCTACATGGTGTGATATACATTCTTAGAAAAGGATTAGAGGTTGTAAGATCTGATATGAGCTTGTCACAAAATATACAAAGCGATGCCTGTTTTACAAAATCAAACTGTAAAACTTTTAATGGATTAAGTAATCCTAGGAGGTTGTAGTCAAAGTGTGTTCTGTTGTAATTTTCAAATTAGAGTGAAAATACAAAAACTACAATATGTCCACTAGATAGCATTTATGGATGGACAATACAAAAATTACAATGTGACAGTTAGATAGTATTTTGGGGTGGGTGAAAATAAAAAAAAATACACCATGACAAATAGATGGTATTTTCAGGTGGATAGTCTTGAATTAGGGAATTATTGTGTAGGGCACACTATGTCTTGGAAATATACTCTTGAAATAAATGAAAATGAAGTCAGGAAAAGGATTGACAAAGTACTTCGTATTCTGGCGCTCACAGTTGGAATGGAATGGATTGAAATATAATGACTTACATTTATAAACATGATATCACAAGTTATATTGCATGGTATTCTTTATAAAAAGAAGCAATCCATGTAAACGATAAAAAATTTAGAATTTTGTGTTTCAGTCGATGGGAGAAAAAAATCAAAACGGTCTTTGCTTTCCAATAAAGAATGACACGAATTCGCCAAGCAATAACAGCTATTGTTCTAAAATAAATATTTAACACGCGAATAATCTGTAACTAAGCTATCACATAGACAATATACGTAAACCAAAAAAACCACAACTGATTTAATCAATATAAAGAAATAAAAAATCAAATTAAACAAGATGTGTTTGTCAAACACTTCCCCCTCCCCTCTCTCCCGATTACATCAAAGTGGAATTGTAAGACGCTTTAGCAATAGGAATGCGAGGCAATTTTCATTTTGTTCACCTTTTAATCAAGGTTAACAAATCTGGTACCATGCACATGCTAAATATCAAAGCAGTACCTTTTATGATTTAATAAGGGTGATTAATATGAGAATTTACTCAAATACTTCTTATGCTGTAAAAGATAAGACCAACCTTTTAAAAGTTCTTTAATGACCAAAAACTGGGTCAATATCAAGATCAAAAGGTCAATAAATATGGTACTATTGAAAAATATTTTTTCATAAGAAATATATATGCTGAATATGAAAGCAGTACCTCTTACAATTTGAAAGATGTGCCTGATAACAGAATTTTCTAAAAGTTAGTCAAACGTCAGGGCAAAGATCACAAGGTCAAAGATTATGGTACATATGTACCAATAGAGTACCATACTTACAATTAGAAATGTCTTTGCCACAAGGAATACAACATACCAAATCTCGGAAAGATCACACCCTCCTAATACATCTTCGCAAGACAAGTGTCCGATTCGCTTTAATCTCCCCCTTGGCAGATTTAGTCGCGACTGAATTGCCATCTAACGGACAATGCGAGTTATCGCTCTTGGTGGAAACAAAAGTAAGGTAGTTAGATTGTAGTCTCAGTGTAAGTTTACAGTATGGATTTGACGGATGACAAGAGAAAAGAGATTGAAAAAAAATTTGGTATACAGTTTTTAAGACAAAATCAAGTAGATGGCATCAAAGCGGTTTGTGAAACTCAAACCGAACAGGTATGAATGGCGCGATTTGATTGGATGCCTTGGGAAGTCAAAGCGCGATATTGAAACTCGCCTAAATCTGCCAAGGGGGAGATTAAAGTAAGCGAATCGGACACTTGGCTTGCGAAGATGCCTCTAATGGTGTAAAAGATATATGACGAAGTTTAAAGTTTTGTTTTTCCAATTCCCAAAACTAGGTCAATGATCAATGTCAAAGGAAAGGTCTTTTCACAAGAAATTGCGCATACTAGATATTAAACCAGTACCTCTTACTTTTTGAAAGAGTCCAACGTCAAATTAAAGGTTTCAAAGTCATCGATTATGGCAGCAATGACAAGGTCTTTCCTCAAGAAATGCACATACCATATATGAAAGGTCAAAAAGGTATGATCTTGGTTAGAGCAGGTCAAAGGTCAATGTCAACAAATATGGTACCAACTGAAAGGTATGCTAAACATAAAGGCAGTACCTGCACCTAATACGATTTCAAAGGTATTAGAATTTTCTAAACGTTGATCAAAGATCAAGGTGTAGATCACAAAAATGTGGTAGCAATGGAAGGTCTTTACAGGCAATACACATACAAAATATTAAATAGTTACCTCTAATGGTGTAAGAGATATGGCAAGGGTTAAAGTTTTTTTGAAAAATTCCAAAAAAGTAGGTCATTGGTTAATGTAGAGGTCACAAGGTCAACAAATTTGGTATCAATGAAAAGGTTTTTTTTTCACAGAAAATGCACGTGCTAAATATGAAAGCCGTAACTCTTACATTTTGAAAGGTATTGCTAATATTAGAATTTCCTTTTTTTTTTTAATTCAAAGGTCAATTTAAAGGTCAAAGATTATGACCCAAAGGAAAGGTCTTGCCACAAGGAATACACATGTATACAAAATATATGAAAGGTCTACCTCTAATGGGGTAAAAGATATGACCAAGGTTAAAGTTTTTTGCTACAGACAGACGAACTTTATGCCCTCAAATCCTCGATTCCCGGAGCATAAAAATTAATGGCTTTAAAATTTGTCTACAGCAGATAGTGTATGAAAATAACTTTTTTATCGTTAATGTAGCCAACTACATCAAGATTTATACATCTTATTCCACTATGTCACAAAACAGCGATTCAAATGTCATGTGAAATTATTTGCATCGATCGATCTCTTTGTACATTATTGTAGCTCAGTGAACAAGACATCGGGTTATTGAACCCCAGTTTCCGCCAGTGTCATCTGTTACTTGAAAATCCAAAATTGCATATTTTCCCCTTTTTGGCAATGTACTTATTACATTATATCTTTCATAATTAAACCATTTCGTGCTGATTTGATCTTCAAGATACCTTGCAGTAGCCACCTTAGATCACGACATTCTTTTATTGACCGAAAATTGAAACCTGAGCACTGTAAACGATTTTTATAAGAACAGAATTACAAGTTCACTTATATCACATAAACAACGTTTAGCAAACAGAGAGCTAAATTAATGAAAAGTTATTTGCCAAACATTAAAACCGTGTCACAGTAATGAATGCACTAGTCATGTTTCTTAAACTTATATATATATGTAGTACTACTTACTATTCCGAAAGTATTTTTGAATGCACATTAATGAAAACCAAGAAAATGTTTAAATTTTTGCATACCTTCAAAAGATGTATGAAAACGAAGTTTGTAATTCCTGTAATTTAAGCAAAATGTGATCAGTAGTATAATGTGTTCATTTATGCGCGTCCGTTTAAGGTTTCCTCGTTAAAATTTACTCATTTGTCAAAAGGTAAACCAAAGGGGCGGACGTAAACCAATCAGAAGTTAGGAAGTGACGGAACGGACCAATCGGAATTCAGCTGGAATGAAAGATTGTCGGGATATAAAAAAAAAATCACGTGATGAAAGGGGTACCCGAGAGGATAGTGTTTCAAGAGTTTCCCCTTACATTGTTGCCCTCCAAAGCGAGGGGATGTATGCCGAAGTGTGGAACAAGTCGTACCAGGAAGTATCTGGTGCTTTTGGACAACTTAACCCTATTACATGTATTAATACACGGATGTATAAGATCATCGAACTTATGCATTGCGCTATCGTAATATAATAGGGTGAATAGATAATTATGCATAATGAAGTGATATTGTTAAGCGACGTACATTATTTATTGTGGTGTATTTTAAAAATTGATAGATGACTCTCAACTACAGAGAATGACATATAATACTTATCAAAGAGAGATGGGTCCCCGGGGATGGCTCTCAATTGAACAGAAGTTTTATCTGAAGTAATGTATTCGGCGAAATCTAAAACCATCGTGACTATGTACAGTGTAATGTAGATATTTGACCATAGAATGTATAAATAGATCTAGAACATGTTTTGGAAGTTGTAGGTACTCGTCGGATGTGAATTTAAATGAAGGAAACGAGAGTTGTATACTCTCTCATGGAAGAAGATTAACTTACGAGATTGATCACTGTTCGTTATCTTTGCCTTTACATTCAAGAAACAGATGCCGGAAAATGCAACA
This sequence comes from Ostrea lurida, assembly GCA_903981925.1. Lineage (NCBI taxonomy): Eukaryota > Metazoa > Mollusca > Bivalvia > Ostreida > Ostreidae > Ostrea > Ostrea lurida. Next base: position 31,676 of record CAJDSM010018871.1, read on the forward strand.
GAAATTGTAGCTATCACAGAACATTGGCTTGAGGAGGTGGATAAAAACCTTCCAATTCTCTCGAACATAAAGTAGTCTTGATTGTTGACCTGTCTTTATTTCACGACAGCTGACAAAAGCTCTCTGCTTATTTGTACAATATCCCTGTCAAAGGTCTCTTATTCTGATTATTTGTGGAAGATTCGCTATTTTTAAATTTAAGTGAGATGACTCCCGATTCAGTAGAGGGATGTTCTAAGCACAAAATTTGAACAGAAGATAAGTATACCTCCCGCAAACAAAGTTTGGGGCATATATAGAAATCACTCTGTCTCTCCGTCTGTCTGTGCAGATTTGTGTCCTGGTTGTAACTTCTTTGTTCTTTGAGGTAGGCATACCATATTTGGCACATGGGTGTATCACTACGAGACGATGCGTTGCGTATACTCATGACCTCTGTATGACCTTGAACTCTGACCTCAAGGTCAAAATTTTAAGTTTTTTAACATGAAGATGACTATGTGATATGTACTCTGTGTGTTCGTCTGTGTGTGCAGATTTGTGTCCATAACTTTTTCATTCTTTGACGTAGACATACCATATCTAGCATATGAGTGTATCAATATGAGAAAATATGTCGTATGCATTCATTACCTTTATATGACCCTGGCCTTTGACCTTAAGGTCAAAAGTATAAGTTTTCTAACATGGATTATATTTGGCATTTGGCTGAATTACCACGAGAGGATGTATCACCATAAGAGGATGTGTTACGTACACGCATGACCTCTGTATATCCTTGACTTTGATCTCAAGGTCAAACTCGTACGTTTATGTCCGGATTACATCTTCTTTGTTCAAGCTACAGTGACTCGTGAGCATAAAAATATGTGGATGGCGGGGGGAAGGGGTATCCTTTGTGAGTTGAATTGCGCAGAATTTCTAGTTTTAAGATGAATTAAATAGAAGAAGGCAACGCAAGCGTAGCATCCCCTCGCAACACAAGATTTATAAACAATAGTCAATAGTGACCTTTGACCTTGAAAATCAATAGGGTTCGTCCTCTCTCCATGGGCAACAGTTGTGGAAGGTTTGATGATTCTGTGATGAATGCTGCGACCCCTATCGTGTTCACAAGGCTTTGGGGGTAATAGTTCCTAGTGACCTTGACCCTTGAAAATCAATAGGGTTCGTCCTCTCTCCATGGGCAACAGTTGTGGAAGGTTTGATGATTCTGTGATGAATGCTGCGACCCCTATCGTGTTCACAAGGCTTTGGGGGTAATAGTTCCTAGTGACCTTGACCCTTGAAAATCAATAGGGTTCGTCCTCTCTCCATGGGCAACAGTTGTGGAAGGTTTGATGATTCTGTGATGAATGCTGCGACCCCTATCGTGTTCACAAGGCTTTGGGGGTAATAGTTCCTAGTGACCTTGACCCTTGAAAATCAATAGGGTTCGTCCTCTCTCCATGGGCAACAGTTGTGGAAGGTTTGATGATTCTGTGATGAATGCTGCGACCCCTATCGTGTTCACAAGCCGGACACACACACACACCCGCACGGATGCGATGCTATATCCCCTCCGCAACTCGTTGCGAGGGGATAATAAAACCTTTTAGAGTTAATAATTGTTGAGGAGTACATTGTTTGTGCTGGTGTATTTTAAAATTTTGACAACGGGAACTCACAATTAAAGAGAAGTTTTATCTTGAATAAATTGTGTAAAATCAATGTGATTGCAGTGTAAAGTAGGTATTTAACCAAAGTGGATTTACATTACTACGGACTGTTCCGTTTACCTGATCAAAACTACGGGCTCACGGCGGGTGCGACCGGTCAGCAGGGGATGCTTACTCCTCCTAGGCACCTGATCCCACCTCTGGTGTATCCAGGGGTCCGTGATTGACCAACTCTTGTTTTTGTATTCTATTTAGGACTTACGAGATTGATCACTGTTCGTTATCTTTGCCTTTACATGATTCAAAAATTATTTGTTGGTGTCGGATGTGAATTTAGCGCAATAACACGGGGGTTACCGGTATATATCTCCAGTATGTGTATGTGCCATTCACGTTTGCATTTTCAGACTGTCAAGATGGCATTCATATGCGATGTTTATGTAAAGTCATTTTTATGCCCCCCGCCATAAAATGGCCGGGGCATATAATGTTACTCTGTTCCGTCAGAATGTCATCTCGTCTTTATACCATTCTTCCGTTCATTATCTCGGCAACAGTTGCACACATTCAACAGAATTTGACATATGGATCTGTCATAGGAATATACAGGTCAAGTACGAATTTGGTCAAGGTCTGATGATTTTGACAGTTATCCCTCTTGAACTTCAGATTTCTTTCCAAGAAATGTTCAGTTTCCGGTCTCTAACTTTTGTAGGGATGCATGTGTAAGGTTGAAATTGCATGTGCAGGTATAGTATCAGAAACTACATGTTAAGTTCGAATTTGGTCGTGGTCAATATATAGGCCCGCAGGCCTCATGGCTCACCTGTACGGACAATTAACGTCACTATCTATAACTCTTTACTCGAAAACATTTTGCTAGAACTTATGACAAAAGTTGTTTAGTTTTACTAGATCTATCTATCGTAACAAATTATGACGTTTTTTTTATGTTGTTTACTTTTTATGGGGATGTTCCGCAATTATGAGGGGCGTTACGATTTCTCCCCACGCTCTTATGATGACGGGATAAACCACTTGAGATTTAGCGGCCCTGTCTCGAAAAATCAACCCCTTTTTACGAATGCTCATTCAATATCGGAATCCTGCTGGGAATACTCAATACCAGACCCAATACCAGACCTAAGACTTCGATTTTGGAGTCAATAATTATATCGGCGAGAAGTATCTGATGCAGAATACAAATCAACATTATATGAAACTCTTTTTAAAATGTGATCGAAAATCCTCAGTTATACGTTGACATACAGGTTGAACGGAATAGCCACTTGCATTCAACCTGAAAGAAAGGAATCACACACGAGGTCTTGGCTGCTACTCTTTATTACAACATCCAATTATTATTTCCCATTATCAGTTACAATAAACTGTACAATACTTAATATAACAATAAGCATTATTAAAAGTTTTACAACAAATATAAAATAAAAGCGTGACTGCGAGTTATATACCAACTCTCTGTGAGAGCTCTCTCTCCAGTTTTACATTATATCTTTTGAGAACTCAACCGCCTGAAATTAACTTCTTATTTGAAAAATGTTATTTACCTGAAAGTAGAACACACCACAAATGATTTATCTTACTTTCGAAAATTCAATATAATTCTTTCTCTTGCATCAGCTGTTCATGGAATTAATGAACTCGAACTGACCAGCTATATAAATTTTAATTTGATAAATGTTCCTCTCCTTGTTCTCGATATAATTCTTTTGTTTTGTATCAGCTGTTCATGGAATTAATAAACTCAAACTGACCAGATATATAATTTCCAATTTGATAAATGTTTCTTTCTTTACTCTTTGTCTTATATCTTACTCGTAACAAATTCATTGACTTTTCTTTACGATATATCTAAATGCATCAGGATTTAAGTCTGTGGGCCTCATGGCTCACTTGTACGGCGATTCAAGGTCACTATTTATAATTCTTTACTCATAAATATTGTTAAATCATATTTTTAAGAAAGTTGTTTAGTTCTACTAAATCTATCTAACAGTATCAAGAAATAAGCTGCGGGCCTCATGGCTCACCTGTATGGATGATTTGATGCCGCTATTCATCAATCTTTACTTGAAAACATTTTGATATGACATACTGAACAAATGTTATGAAGATTTATTATATCTATCGAACCATAGCAATTGATAATTTTTTTACTAGTAAATATTTTGTTAAGGCGTATTGAACAAAAGTTTAATTTCGCGAGATCTACTAGTATATTACGATATAAAAAAATACTTGAAGTGATTGCGTGGTATCACTTGGTTTATTGCTTTAGTACGGGAAAATATGACATCGCAATTTTATATCATGACATCAAAAAACTAGAAAACTAACATGGTCAGCAAGGCCCCGCCGAGTGGCTACAAACGGATGTGACATCTGTTAGAAGGTGCTGTGAACCGAATTTATACATTCTTTCTTCTTGCTGAGTACTTATGCAAAGTTCAAAACTGTCATAAAATCTTGAGTATGGCATCACAACTCAGTTGATCGCATCAAGACAAATGTTGACGGGACAGACAAAACGGTGGACGGAACCCAGAATTTATAACTTCTGCTTTATTGTGACGTACAATCTGTGAAATGTTCAAACTGCAACAAACAATTTTGATTTAGGCATCACAACTCAGTTGATTGGCATCAAGAGAATGTTGACGGACGACGACGGACGGGCGACGAACCAGAATTATACACTTCTGGCCTTTCTTGGTAAGAGTCAATTGTGCAGAGTTCAAAACTCGTACGATAAAACTCTCTTGAGTATGGTCTACAACTTTCAGTGTTTACATCAAGGAAAAATGTTGACGGACGAGAACGAACGGACGGCGATCAGGACCCAGATATTACACTCTGCCTCTATGGGTAGAGTACAATTGTGCAAAGTTCAAAACTGTCACATAAAAACTTCTTGAGTTATCGCACTCACAATTCTGTTATCGCTCACAGAGAAATGTTTTTATTTTTTTTTTTTATTTTTGTTCACATATTATCAGATATACAGTCATCTCTATCAGAAAACACAAACAAAGTATCTGAAATATGGGAGTTTTTGTATAAAAAGCAGAGTGAGACGAGAGAGATAGTTTAAGAACCAATTGGTTCCACCGTTCCATGGGTATCAATTTTCTTTTTCACATTGTAGAAATAATTTTTGTGTTTTCATAAAAAATTCAATTTGTGATATTTGCCCACGCAAATTCAAGTTTCGTCCAATTTTGTGGTATACACTAGTATTTAAGCCATAGACAATAACTATTTTGATATACTACTTGTTTCAATAAAACCAGAATAAAGGATTTTTGGTAATTAGCTATTGTAGACCAGTCTTTGTCTGTAGAAAAAGCTCAAAATCATCAAAAGTTTGGTAAAAATGCACTTCCCAAGATATGTTCAATAGATCTCTCTTCAGAGTGACAGAAAGCTGCGTTTCTTTTAATTACTTTTTAATTTAAATAAAAAATTTGTTGAGATGCGATTGATAATTTTATTGAATACTCTGGATTTACTGTCCCTTGTCACTGCTGAAAGGTATTTTTGTGGATTACTTTCCATTCTTATATTGGTCCAAAGCTCACTCCATTTTGTTTGCCCAGAATGTAACAGAAGTGTTTTGGTTGAGTTTTAATAAAAAGTTTGTCTTCTGCTTTTAACCACACAATAAATATAGTTGAATAATCAAATGTGTTTTGAGTTAGTGTAGTTTTGTCACTCATCTATTGTTCACTGCCTAATAGAATGAATTTGCTTATTCTATTCTAAAAAAAACTCCTATATCTGATAGGTAATTAAAAAGGATTCAAAGCACAAGAAGTGACATCAATTTTTTCAAATTTATTTTTTAAATTCATTAAAGTTGTCCTGATGCACGCTTTCAAACATTGTTTGTTAAAAGGTTTGGTTGCACACTATATATATGGGGATATTAAGATACAGGGTCATTGCACATAATCAGACTTATTACTGATTTGTCTGTAGTCTCCCCTATTTTGGCTAATACTCTATCACAAATCTATTTTTCATATGTTCAAATAATATCGTAATGTATTCCATCCACATGTTATTAACTGTTAAATTCTAAACTTTGGATGACGTGTTCATAACACTTTTTGAAAACATAAGATATCTAATCCAAAACATTTTCAAAAATCTATAAAAGCTCCAGATTTACCATTTTCAAACCACCATCCTCAAGTTTTTAACAATGACATCTTTCTTAACCCTATGTGTTTATTATTCATACAAAGAGGAAAAATATTTTTCTCTAATTCCTTGAGGTATATCTGTAGGATTTGGGATGACATAAAAAATAGGTTTAGTAAAGGTAGAGTAATGTTTTAATGACAGTAATTTTTCCAATGGGAGTTAAAAATCTTTTTTCCCATTGTTTAAATTATAGATTTTATCTTTGCCAATTTTGGCTCATAATTTAATTTTACATCTTATCCAATTCACATCAAATGGATTCCAGCAGAGTAATCTGGTAGTACCCCACCTAAGCCTGTAATTTGGAAGCAGAGTTCATCCACTGTACTTTTGGAACCTAGCCATATGACATGAGTTTTTCATAATTATATATGCCCAGACATTTCTGAAAATTTTTCCAATGTCTTAAAAGTTTCCAAAGAGATTCTTCACTGCCATCAAGAATAAGTGATGTATCTATCAGCCAGTTTGTAAATCTTTTTTTCAATATATTAACATAAGTGCCCTTGATAATCTTTTTCCTTCTAATAGAATCGCCAATATTTCCGCACAAATTAAAAATGATATAAGGTGATAAAGGATCCACCCTGTCTGCAACCTTCTGAATAGTGATTCTATTAGAGATATGCACCTTGGTTTATTACAGATGTAATGTCGTATTAAAAATTGAAATCCAATTCTAATTGAGGACCAAAATTGAAAAATTCCAGTGTTTTTTTGTATAAATGACATGACAGTGTATCAAATGCTTTTACGAGTCAATAAGTAGCAATATCCCGTATATTTTCTTCTTCAGTGTTATTGCATTAAATCGTAAATCAGCCTTGTATTTACCATATATCTGTCGGAATGAAACCTGTTTATCTTGATTAATTATTTTGTCTATATATTTTTATTCTACTGGCATACAACCTGATGCAATTTTTACACAGTATTTTAAAGGGTAATGGGTCTCCAATTTTTCAGATAATGTCGTTGGCTTGTCACCTTTCGGTAATAAGTAATATACCATGTTTCTTTGTGTAATAGAAAGACTGCTATTTCATAACCATAATTAATAGATCTAACTACGAAGATCCATATGTTCCAAAACATTTAAAAAATTCAGCAGAAAAACATCAGACCCTGGGGAATTATTTGATTTCATTTTAAAAAGAGTATTGGAGGCTCCTATATAATGTTACCTTCTAATGACGAAATGTTGACGGACAGACGAACAGACGGGCGGACGGAACCCAAAATTTACATCCTTTTGCCTGCTTATGGTAGAGTCAATCGTGAAGTTTCAAAGTACTTGAACGTCACAAACTTTTTGAGTTATCGCGTCACAACAAAATGTTGACGGACGCGACGGACAATGTGATTACTTACGGGCCCGCATTTCATGCGGGGCCCTAATTACCTTTTGTAACATTGGTTAACTTTATAGGAATTGAAATGAAAGAGGTAATTATAATCCCTTCGATTGTTTTTTATTTGATATTATAAAACAATCAATTGATTTCTCTCTCTCTCTCTCTCTCTCATAACTTGCATGTATATTTCATGAGATGTTAGGTAAAATCTACGATTGTAAGGAAAATTCAATAGTTTTAAAGGTATAGCATTAAAAACCCAACTAAAAATAGCACACCAAATAACAAATCGATACTGAAAGCAACTTCTGTCACACGGAATGCACAAAGAATATAGGGGTATAGAGGAGCCTTTTCGCTCACTTTCCGAGCAGCCTTTTCGCTCACTTTCCGAGCAAGGCAAATATAATTGACAGAGAAACGGACAGGACAAAAACCATTTGTCCTTCAATATGGGGGATAAAAATATGAAATATATCTCCAAAGCTCATGTTAAATAAACATGTATATGTCTTGATCATTATTTGAAGTTTACATTTGAATGAGGGAAAAAAATGTTTACCAGAGTTGACGTCGCTGGCATTTTACACCGGGGGGGGGGGGTTAAAATGTCCATAGTAACAATCCAAACCGATACTTTTATCAATCAATACTGCTAACATAAGCTACATTATATGTAAAATAAAAGAAATTCAATGGTCAATTATTTCTCCGGGGCTGAAATGTGTTTTCGTTTGTCGAGAAATTGTTTTTTGAAATATCCAAACTGCTAAAAAGCAGTCGTATTACTATAATTGAGGTTTCGATAAAAATTATGCATTATCTAGACCTTTGTCTTTAATCCTATATAAAATATGAAACACTCTAGTCTTTTGTTCATTTTTTTAAACACCTTATAAAATACCCATATAAGATGAAATGGGGGGTTGCTATGGCAACCGTAGCGTAACAATGACCTTAAAAACCACACCTCATACTTTCATAATACGTTACAGACACTTTTAACTACAAAATATGTAAAAATCAAAAACATTCAATGTGCCATTAATTTTTTCAATACCCACGCAATCACTTCCTTAACAATAGAATTAAGTTGTCCAAAGGGATTGAGACTTCCTGATACATGTACGACTTGTTCCATACTTCAGCATCCATCTCCTCACTTTGGAGGGGCCCAATGTAAGGGGAAACTTTTTACTAAAATAATTTGACACTATCCTCTGAGTACCCCCTTTCATAACGTGTATTTTGTAAACCTGACAATCTATCATTCCAGCTGAATTCTGATTACTTTCTGACTCCTGGTTGAATCATTCCCTTACGTCCGGCCCCTTGACTTACCTCTTGAGCAAACCTTATCCGGGCGTGCATAAATGAACACCCCAAACTACTACCGGCACCCAACTTCATTTTAACAGAATAGTCAAGTAACTAATCCCAATATTCAAACACCTGTCTGCTGGTTTTGTTTATAACAACAGATTATATGAAAGAAGGGCTCATCTTTTCCTAAGATAAGGTGCCTCATTACAACAAATTTTATTTCATGGCTCGTTAAAACACCTCTTAAGAAGTGCTTAAATGAACCATTAAAATTTCGGGTAATGAGCCACCTTGATATCTGCTATCCTCCATTCAACATCGGTATATAGATAATTCACCAGTAAGGGCACATTTAAGTTTACCTAATGAAAAGCTCAACTACCCAAATTGTTTGTTAAACGAGGTATTTTCTTCGTTAAATAAAATCCAAGTTAACGTTTTTTTTATGGACTTCTAAGGGTGTTACGAATAAAACTGCCTTAAAATTAATTAGAGAAATTACAAAACAAATTAACATATACTAGTATTCAAATAATGCAAAAAGTTAGAATTGTTTACTTGTTCGGTGTAAAGTACATTGTTTACATTATGACAACTTCATGCACCCTTGTAAATTTTTGCATTTGCTGGTTAACTATATATGCTAAAGAATCTTCGAGTACGGGGGTGAGGGGGGGTTAAGTGGTTAAGGGTTGGAATCTCAACCATTTATTAAGGTGGAATGCTACACCAGAAGAATTGACGTGGGATGTGTTAAACGCGATATTTTAAAAATAAAAGGTTTCAAATTCACTCAATTTCGTCAAAATTGCAGTTTTAGTAGAAAGCAATTCTGTAAAAAAAAAAATTAAAACCCTGCTGAGAATCGAACTCCGCGGATCCGCAGTTCAGAAGGCGACGTGCTAACTTACTGAGCTATGTCGACTAGGCATTTATTTTTTGAATGATTGATTATATCGATTACCGATATGATATTTTCATACCACTATTCCGAACAGGAAGTCAGCCATTATGACGCATGTAGAGAAAATCCCCCTTTAAAAAACGTATCTGAACAACAACAACAAAATAATAATGGGAGTTAGAATGATCCTGAGACACTTGCCCATCAAAATAATCGATGCATCCAGATATGTTACAACTGGAATACATATCATAGTTTAAGGGCCCGGACAACATAATAATTTTCAATGGTACTACGACTAACTAATTTTACCTAGTGTAATAACCATTATGTATTTGCATGGCAAATATTTGTAATATCTCAGAAAATGTCATAACCTGTTTCCAATCCTTTTAATTGGACATCAATAAAGACGGAAGTTTATACATGATAAAATCCAATTAAAAATGAAATTCACCGATAAATCAACATCAATGTTTTTCTTCTACAATTTTCTATTCCAAGCAAAGTACATCTATTTTTACTGACTGATTAAGAACTGAAACGTTACGATAAATTCGCTGACAGAGAGCATTTAATGTCCGCACACATGTTGCTTTATTACCAGAGATCTGACATCCCCGGCTGTGTTGGTAGGTTGAAGAGCTGTACGAACCTAAAAATTTCCAGGGATTCCACGAGAACCTAGATTGCATTGCCTATAAAGCAGACTTCACCTTGTGTTGTCCGATTTCTTTTCTCTCTTATTACCCGCTGTTTGTAGACAACAAAAAGGGAAAAAAAGTATTCACGATTCAAAAATCATTGTCGGTCAAGCAATCTCCGGTCAATATGTGGTCATTATGGCTTCCGATTTCTAATTTACATAATCTTTACACAGAACAGCTGCAGAAAGTGATCGAAAACTCGCCACGTTGATCTGATTTCAACATTCCGCAGTTAAAACCTAAACGAGATATAAATGTTGATGCTTACCTGAGTAGTAGTAGCTACTGATTGATCCCCACCGTCCGATCGTCTTGCGCGCCTCCACCAAATGTGATCACACGAGGAAAGCGTGAGTCATTCTTCGGTCGGTAGCAGGAACTAGGTCATCGGCCCAGAGCAGTTTATCTGTGGTGCATTGCAAGACGGTTAATATGTTAAAACAAACCATTCATTATTGTCTCTGTTGTTAACTGTTTTCCCTTTACGACCGATTCATTATTCATATTGATTGAAAGTGAAAGTCAGCCTCAGAGTTGTAAAATTAATATCATTTTGAAGAACACATTTGGAAATACTCCACACAGCTGGCCCAGTGGAATAATGGCAAAGGATAATTATCCAGCAGTACCACTTAAAGCAATACACGACATGCAAATGTTTGTAAATTATATATAACACTTTACTCCTCTTTCAGTAATACACGTCACAAGTCGTGATGTTTTTATTTTACAAATACAAAATTTCATCAAGAACACAAACAGTCGGCTAGCCTACCAAATTCGGGGAAGTCAGAGAGATGGATGAGAACAGACTTCGAACGTCTTGTCTGTATGGAAATTTATGGAATTAACGAGAAATCTACTCGCAGCGGAATATATACTGGGAAGAGCCAGCCAAACGTTTTAAACAAATTCTATTCTTAACAGTGACTCTGAACTCTCGTAATGTCTATCAAAACCGAAATACGACAGACGTGTGATAGTAGTCATCTACCTGAGTATGCATTCAAAACCACGAAAATACAAAGTAAACACGCTCCTCACATTAATTTCACCACCTTTGGAACACCTCAATGAGTAGTTATGGACTACAATCTCTAACGCAGTTGGTGTTTGACAAAGAGTTACTACACGATCACAGGGACCTATGTAAAATTATATAATTAACTACCGCTTGGTGTAGTTGGTTTAAATAGCCTAACCTGCAAACAGACTAGGCCTAAGGCATTACCCGTCAGTTGCGAAGACGGACGAGGGACAAGAGGAGAGTTGTGGGAGGGGGCTTGACCCCCTATCGACTGTCTCCCCCCCCCCCTCGAGGAATAGTTTCCAATATCTTGGATACAACAATCGTTTGCATTTCCCAGTAAATTTTGAGACAAATACAATGAAGAACTTTATGCACCACACAAAAATTTTTAGTCCCTTATTTCTCTACTACCGATTCCCCCCTGAAATATCAACTGTTGGAACATTGAACAGAGCATTTTTTAACACTTAGCATTTTTAACATCAAGTCAAAAACAGCCTAAAAAATTCCTGAATACTTTCCATTATTTGATAAAGTTCATTAATCATTTTCCATCATCATCATGTAATAAGGTTTAATTCATTTAGTAGTTCTGCGAAAGTCCCTGGACTATTTATCAAATATTTTAGGTAGTACCGGGATCAAAAAGTTACTTAAGCCTCAGGCACCGTGATCTAGCGTTTAATGTGGAAGCTCTGTTAAGAGTGAATAAACACTTTTAAACACTCATTAGTGTTAGCAAAGGAAGTGCCACTATATTAATGAGGGCGTAAGGAATCAGATTGCTCTATCCTATAACCTCTTTAATTCAGATTTACCCCGCTTGTCTTTGCTTGAGAAATGAGGGAGTACACGTGTGTCACACTTTCATAATCTGAAATAAAAACTGAATTGAATGAATCACGCATCCAACTGTATTTATCAATTCACTAACATAGTTATCACATTAAGATCATATAAATTAAAATCTCATCATAAAATTGGCTTATGGGCGGCACTATCATTTTGATGAAGGATTGGAAGATCCAATTAGAACTGTCAAAGTATCTTATGTACACAAAATTAATGCTTCTTCAATTACAAATAGAACTCATTCACTATTTTCATGATATGACTAATTTCTGTAGATTTTATCGGTGCATAGCTCCTATTCATTTGATTTTGAACTCTCATAAAATATATCAATCTATTACATTGTACGACACACACATTATTGTAGAGATTTTGTGAAAGCTTATTTTCTGGATGAAATTGGTGACTATTATATTGTAATTAGGGGATGGCAATTTGGGTTTTCTATATATTTATATAGAGTTTCAATATGTCACACAATTTACACTAGTGATTGAGGTGTACTTGTAAGGAAAAGTGCTTATTAAATATACTGTTTGAACAAATGACCGTTGTTTGTCCATTTCTCCAACGCGCTCCGGTGTGTCTTCTTTTATTGTACATAACAAATCTGAAAAGTAAAATCACAGTGGAGTAACTGCATAATTAATGTTGAACTGTAAGCTTGTTTTAAGTATGCTACCTCTGTACAGGTCTCAAATTTGTCATTGAACACGCGCGGCCCCTACCTCATACATCACACGTAGCCACAGGAAAGATATCAACAGGAGAATATAAGAGATCACATCTAAACTCTTGTTTTAAGGCACAAGATATTATTACGTATATCATTGGTGGTTCCTCAAATACCACCGCCTTTCGCATTCTAATAGGAGTAAGTCAATCACCCTAGTCAACAATCAGTTAAAACTTTGAAAAAAACTCCAATCAATTGAATATATCGGAATATTCTGACCCAAAAGATAAAGAAATATTATTTTGCGTATTGCTGATATCTACGAATATGTAATTTATATTCTATAAGGAATTGAAAGCCCTCGCATATTGTTTCATTATATGAACTCCTATGATGTTAAATCCGATATTAACAATAAATAACCTCTCGTTGCAGTTTAAACTCGCTTAATAATGCCGCGGGAAAGCGGATTCATATTTCTAGGCATGTAACGGTACCTAATTAGACCTTATATGGAGAGCAATAAAAAGGTCGAGAATAGCTTCATTCCGTAATTTTAATTTAATTTAAAATAAATTGTGTAATATTTAAACTTTGGTGTGATAGCAGTAATACTTACGACGATTAACATTAAGATTTGAATGCAAGGGCGGAAAACGAATTTTGCCGTAGCAGGACAAAGCATGGAAACAATAACCTCAATAGTAGCATTGTGTACTGTTCATAACTAAATGGACGTCACAAAGAGCAAGTTGATGATTGATCCTATAAATGAATTTGTGATGATATGCTCAATTCTAATTTCAGCCAATCAATATTGTCTATGTAAGCATAGTAATATTAAATTATGTACTTTAATATCGTGATAATATATCGAGCACATAGTCCTTCTAGGACATAATTGCGCCCATTTTTCTTATTATTCGAGCTCGATACCCTTAAGGTCATTAGCGAACAAAAATGTCAGATTTTGCGATTCTTTAACTCTCTGTAAACAGACTTATTTTTTTAGTTGAGGAAACTTCTTGCTAAGAAGACACAATTAACGACACACTATTCTAGATCAGATTAGTATAACAATAATTGAATGAGCCACAATAGAGAAAAAAATAAAAATTACTAAACTACGAATATGTAAATCTGTAAGAATGTAAGATATTAAATATGCCTCTAAGGACTTATCGTGGAGAGTGAAACACAAAGCCAAACAAGATCTGAAATAGCGTGCCTATTCACCCGCGAATGACAAACTAAAATTTATGAACAAAAATGACAAATTTATGTTAGCATATTACGGATTCTTGAAAGCGACGGTGCAAAGCCACCCCAGAATCCTTGACGACTGTTCTGTCACCTTGAGTTTCTGCCACTGGAATTACTCAATATATGCCTTGGAATACACTTAAAATCCTCTTTCTCACACTTACTTGCATCTCAATGCTCCTACTCTCAACATAATACTAGTAATATTACTGGTTAGAACACCTTTTCTGTTAATTTTTTTGGCATGATGTTAACAGAGCAGACCTGATAGAATTCCTCGTAAGGCCCATCTAAACCTATCATCATTAAAAGTATACATATTATATTTTGATCAGGGATTAGACCAGTTATCCGGAATCGAAGAATGAATTGTCAGGTTGAGATAACTGAATTAGCAATTACTCGTATTGTCGATTTGTGCATCACCTAATATTTGTCTTAGCTCCCAATGAGAGTTAAAGCGAATTCTGTTTCTACGCTTCACGCACACACTTGAGATTAATGTGAAATCTAATTTTTTTTCTTTCCTACTTTACATATTGATGTAGATCAACAGATCATGCACTGATGAGATGTTATCATTAAGAAATTTGCTGTTACTAATGTTTTTAACCTGGATTTTTTTCCCAAAATGAAAAAAAAAATATAATATCGTGTATATCATGAGGTAGTCGGTCTAAGAAAGAGTATCCTTATCCACTCTAAAATGAGATTGACTATCGGAACACTAGGTTGACCCCTATAAACACAACTAAGAATGAAGATCAACTAAATTTCTGATATGATACCTAAACGCCCTGAAGGCTTGTCTTTCTTAATTTGTTCTGAATACAAAGCCACGACGTTGGCGGAGGCAACTCCGTTTGAACTCACTACGCCAGTGAGGAGAGCCCTACGTAGATCACAAAATCCATCTACACATGTGATAAAAATTAACCTCTCAATAGCGAAAAGGGCCGTCCAGAGAGGGTAAACAACAACAAGAACACAATTCACATATACTAGTTAGCGAAATCAATACCCTGCTGTATCAGCTGTGGCAAATCCCCCCCCCTCCTTTCATCGCCGTCGGGGTCGGCGACGAGGTCTCCCTTTAATACTACTTTTGTAACAAGTTGGTTCCTTTCTTTTGGTAAGTTGATTTGACACCTGAAAGATGGAGTAATCTACAATCTTGGCCATAAGCGAACGATCTTTCAGCCCATATTTATTTTTAGTGAATCACTCATAATCTTCTCAGGAACGGATTTGCCCTTGGAGAATCTGACTTCCTGGATCTTCGATTTCTTAATTTCTAAAGTTGTAGCCTGCATTTTAGTGCCATGTCATGCAGAATAAGATGTCAGTAAGCTGCGCTTATATTTGCTAGGTCAATGAAAACATCATTTCTATCTCACCCGTTTCGCTAGCCCGCTTGTCTGGTCTAATCCCATATCATGGTAGTGGAACAGTATCATACGCTACGAGTGTACTTTATTTATTTGGCGATTAGTTGTCAAAGGAAACATATCAGTTCACCGCTATTCTTTCTGAGACTGTTAAGGTAATTAGCGACTGCTTCGGTTGATCTCCACTCCAGTTTTCCGCGTCCGATTTCAATATTTGTTCAAGAATAAGTTGTGAATTTCAAAATAGTACGAACATCCACCAAGATTCTCATCGTCCTTGAGCAGCACTTCTATCTGTCACCAACGGGGAGTAAATGCCCCGAAGCTAATATTAGCATGCTGGTTAAGTAAGAAGGACGCCCTATTCTCGTATCCGGATTATCTACACGCTCGAACACACACATCATTTTCGCCTCTCTCTATTCATCCAGGAAGGCTGGACACTATCATTGCGCACAGCGCCCGGAGATGAAACCCCACCTCCATTAGACATACTTCATAATATGGGCTCAATGTATCCTGACATAATGATGCCTGTTTACCGACTACATCACTGGTTATAAGATTAACCTGTTCTATATCGTTTTGGATCTTTAAATTCTGAGTTTCAACGTATTTGAAAAATGAGGGAAAAAAAATGTTGTTTACCAAGTAGTTGAATCGTCGCTGGCATTCGTACCAAGTACCAGTTACCGGCGGGGGGTGTGCGGGCGGAGACCGAGTGAGGGGTGGGGAGTGGGGGGGGGGGTTATATTGTCATACGTAAAATCCCAAACCGATACTTTTATCCAATCAATAGCTGCTAATACACAAAAGCTAAACCATATATAGATTAAATAAAAGAAATTCCAATGGGTCAATCTACATTCTCTCACGGGGCTGGAAAATGTGTTTCGCCTTTTTTTGTCCCGCAAATAATTGTTTTTTGAAAAATATCCCAAACTTGCTAAAACAGGTCGTATGTATATAAGTTTGAGTTTTCGATAAAATTATGCCATTACTCTAGACCTTTGTCTTTAATTTCCTATATTAAAATATGAAAACTCCTACTCCTTTTTGTTCATTTTTTTTAAACACCTTTTCCCTTTATAAAATCCATATGAACGTATGAAATGGGGGGGTTGCTATGGTCAACCGTAGCGGATAACAAGTGACCTCTAAAAACCACACCCTATTACTATATAATACGCGTTCATTGACTCCTTTACTACAGAAATATTAAAAATCGAAAAACATTCAATGTGCATTATTCTAAATTCATACCTTCACGACACAGCAAATCAATTCTTATCGCTTAACAAAATGAATTAAGTTTGTCCCAGGGGATTGAGACTTCCTGATACATTAACGACGTTGTTCCATACTTCAGCATCACCTCCTCACTCTTGGAGGGGCCCAATGTAAGGGGAAACTTTTTACTAAATAATTTTGACACTTTCCTCTTGAGTACGGCTCCTTCATAACGTGTATATGTAAAGCTGACAGATCTATCATCATCCAGCTGAATTCTGATTTTACTCTTCTGATCCTGGTTGAATCATTACTTTACGTCCCGCCCCCTTTTGGCAAAACCCCTTTACCTCTTGACGCTAATCACTTTCGGGCGTCATAAATCAACACCTCCATACTAACTACACTGGCCCCAAGCTTCATTTTAACAGATGTCAGCTAAAAAATCCGCGACTAAATATTCAAACACCTGTGCTTCTGGATTTATTGTAATTATAACAACAATTATATGAAAGAAGGGCCCTTTTCCTAAGATACAGGGTAGCATCATTAAACACAATTTATTTCATGGACTCCGTTAACACACCTCTTAAGAAGTGCTTAAATGAAACCATTATAAATTTACGGGATAATGAGCACCTTGAATATCTCTATCCTCCATTCAAACATCGGTTATATAGAGTAATATCACACATCGAGTAAGTGGCACATTTAAATGTTTACTTAATGAAAAGCTAACTACCGACAAATGTGTTTGATATAAACGAGGTACTAAATAAAGTCCTTCGATATAATAAATACCAAGTAGAACACGTTTTTTTCTATGGACTTCTCTAAGTGGTGATTAACAGAATAGAAACTGCCTTAAATTAATTAGAGGAAATTTGACAATACAAATACCACATAGTACCCACCTCACGTATTCCCTCATATAACCCATCCGCAACACGAGTTAGAATTGTTTACTTAGTTCGGTGTAAAAGACTTGCGATTGTTTAATCATTATAGAAACCTTCATGGGCACCTTGTAAATTTAGTGCGATTTGCTGTTACACTATATATGCTTAAGAATCTTCCGAGACGGGTGGTGAGGGGGGGTTAAAGTGGGTTACAGGGTTGGAAAATCTCACCATCTTATTTAAGGTGGATGCTCAACCAAGAGAAATTATGAGACGTGGATTGTTTGAACAATATTTTAAAAATAAAAGGTTTAAAATTCATCAGATTTTGTCGTAGAAAAGATTGCAGTTTTAGGTAGAAAGCAGATTGTTCGTATTTGTAAAAAAAAAATTACAACCCTGCTGATGTCGAAAAACTTCCTGCGATCCGTTCAGTTCAGAAAAAGCGAGGCTCTTATACAACTTACTGTAGCTTAGTCGCACTAGGCATTTAAATTTTGGAAAACTCAGAATTCGATGATATACCCTGATAGAAAGTGGATATTGTTCATCCTATATTTCGAAATGGAAGTCAGACATATAGTGACGGTAGAGATCCGCGCTGTAGAAAAAGATAATGCTAGACAACAACACAAAATAGATAAGGGGGAGTTAGAAATGTCCTGAGACACTGTGCCCATCAAATAATTCGATGCTCCAGAATATGTTACATATCTGGTATTGATATACATATCATAGTTTAAGAGCCCGAGACCACATGAATATGTTCACACCACTATATGGCTACTTTACTGATCTTATACGTAAAGTTATTTCACGTAAGTGTAATAACATTATGTATTTGCATGGCGAATATTTTGTAATATTCAGAAATGTCATAACCGGTGTTTCAAGTGTCTCTTGTTAATTGGACATCAATAAAGAGAAGTTTAGTAACATGATAAGATCAATTAAAAATGAAATTTCACGCGTAAAATCAACATGCAATCGAGTGTTCATTTTTCTAGACAAATTTTTACTATATCCAAGCAAGTTAACTTCTATTTTTAACTTTCGATGATAAGAACTGAGAAAGGATTGACGTCATATAATTCGATGAACAGAGAGCATTTTTGTCGCGGCACTCATGTTAAAGCGGCGATTTTATAACCAAAAGATGCTCATGAACATCCCGGCCTGTTGTTGGTAGGTGAAAAGAGCTGTTTAGATAACCTAATATGTCCATGCGAGATTCACAGATAAAGAAAACTGAGATGTGCATTGCAGTAACGTGAAAAGAAGACTTATTCACTTGTTTGTGTGATCGTCGATGATCATTTTCTCTCTTTATTATCCGTGTTTTGTTAGAACTTGAACGAAAGGAAGAAATAGAAAAAAAGGTAAATAACATGAATGATGCAAAAAGTGCATGTGAGTCGGTCAAGGACAAATCTACTCAGGTCTTTCTAAATATGTGGTCATTATGGCTCCGGATTGGTTAGTTTGTAACTATCTTTAACACGATAAGGCAGTCAGAGAAAGAGAATGAAAAACTCGCCAACGACTATGAAATCTGTTTCAAACATATTCGACGTTATAAACTAAGAAGATATAAAAATAGTTGATAGCTTAACCTGACGTAAGGTAGTAGTACTATGATTGATCCCGCTTGTCCGATTCGATTTCTTGAGGCGCACTCCAACCACATTGTTTGTATGACGACAAGGAAGCGTGAGTCAATATCTTTTACGGTCGGTTAATGCAGGACTAATTGATGGTTTCATCGGGACTAGAGTCAGTTTTATCTGTGGTGCAGTGCACAAAGAACTGAGTTATAATGTTAAGAAGACAAAGCATTTCATTATTGTTCGTCTGTTGTGTAAATTGTTTTTCCTTTTAAGGTTTAGACCGATTCATTATTTCGATATTTGAGATAAGAAAGTGAGGATCAACACTCAGAGAAGTTTGTATTATATTAGATTTTTTGAGACACATTTTGGAAATATACCATAAGCTGGCCAGTGGAGAATAATGGCAATGGGTATAATTATCCAGCTCTAACACACGTATTGAAGCAATACATTCCTTTTACGACATGCAATGTTTGTAAAATAATATATTCCACACTGCTCTCACTCCTCCTTTCAGTAATACAGTCAAAGTCGTGAGTTCGATTTGTCTATTTAACAAAATACAAATTAAAATCAAGACATAACAATTTAATACATCGGCTAGCCTATAAACATAAATTCGGGGAAGTAGAGAGATGGCTGACAACAGACTTCGAAGTCTTTGTATGTATGGTACTAACTATGGACTTAAACGAGAATTACTCGCAGCGGAATATATACTGGGAAAGAGTCCCAAGCACCGTTTTAACAAATCTATTCTTAACAGTGACTCTGAACTCTCGTATGTCTATCAAAAATAATACGTACCTTTCTAGGACGCTCTCGAATCTACAAGGTGATCCGGTCGACCCCTAAGCCTGGTGTAAGATTGATCAATAGCCCTCTTAAATTACAACCGAGATCAAATTTATAATTATACATTCTGCTAGGATGTAATAAAAGGTTACTGTGTATTTTTATATTGAAATAAATTTATTGAAGTGGTAAAACAATGGCAGCGAGTAAAATACACAATGAGAAGAGACATGCTAATCTCGCAT
>CAJDSM010018873.1:0-20429 GCA_903981925.1 Ostrea lurida
AGAACGTCGGTTCGACAAGGTTGCAGCCTCGTTTTTGAATTCGCTGCCAGTACATCTGCGCGTAGCCAGGTCAAATGACATTTTTCAAAAAAAAGGCTTGAAACACTCTTTTTTAGTCTAGCCTTTCAACACTAAATTTATTTTTTTATATTGATATTTAAGCCTGTTACTTTTATTCAACATAGGTCTTAATTGATGTTCAATACGTACTGCGCATTGCATGTAAGTCATCATTATCAATGGTTTGTTTTATACTGGTTATATTGTTATGTAAGCAGCTTTCGTAGAGTAGATTTTATAAAAATAGGGCGCTATACAAAACTTCTCATGTGTAATTGCTATTGTATAAATATCGAAATGATCGCATATGAAAACGGCTATATACGTGGCTATACGTAGATCGATCCTTCATCGATCCCGTTTATATTGGTCTGCACAATTGATATAATCAAAACGTAGAAAAATGTACAGAAACGTACACGATAGAAGTAAGTATTAAAAACGTAGCTGATGCGTAAAGAAACCTTCTAAAACCTAGCTATACGGGAGTAAACGTAGTTTATACGGGATAAAACGTGGTATATATACGTGACGAAACGTACGTGTACAAATACGTGATAACACGTATCAAAACCTAGTAAAACAGTAACATGATAGCGCTAATAAAAGCCGGATAATCCCTAGCACTACGTTGTAAAACGTAAGCAATGGTAGGAAAACCTAGTAAAACGTACGAACAATTTAAAACGAAACGTGGCGTTTTCAAACGTAGTGAAACCTAGACGCCGAAACGTGACAGTGTGACTGGGGCTTAAGGTAAAAATCAAAATCTAGTAGGAAAATGACAGTCTAAAAAAGGGTATGAAACAAATCAGTCAACATATGACTTAGTGATAATTTATAATCGCAAACCAGGTCTAGAGAGATGCACTGTAGCTCAATGTTTGATAGATAATGAGAGTAAATCAGAAACATATTGTACTGTACATTCACTTATTATTGTAATGAAATTGAAAGTATACGATTTGCATAGTAATCAAATAAAACATGAATTTAACGAAAATGTTAGTTTCATATACTTCATCAATGTTTGTCAGTTTTTATCAAGGTTGTCCACGAACTTTACGGACAACCCTCGTATATTTTTTAATGGCCCCATGAGGATCCGGGTTAGAATTATAGGTCCTTTTTTAAAAAGGAAAGGAATTTTTTAAATGAAATCCTGAAGTTTCCAAAACATGTTTCCTGCATTTTTCTTTCTTTGAATTTAATTTGCACAATTGTTTATACCTGGTTTCTGAGTTACCTCTCTTTGAAGAAAGCAAATTTAATGCGCCTGTACATATACATACTACAAAAACACTGTCAGTTGTTGCATAAATATACTTTCACCATCATCATCACCATCATCATCGAATAATTCTGAATGGATTGAATTATCTTTGCGTTTCCTGTAACTCTTATTATTATTATTGGAAGTCTTCAGTGTTGGAGATAGGAATTTTTTTGTGAAATGTACATTGCGTATGCCCTTAAGGTCGAAATTGACACCTGTGTCGATGACCTTTGAATTCTTAAACATTTTCTTCTATGCAGAACAAGGGAAGTGTTACTGGAAAGGTGATTGCAAATCTCCCGGTAGGCGGCGCACGTGGCAATCAGAGGAGGAGTGTGCGGACATGTGGTGCCACGCCTACCACATCAGGAAATTCACCGCCATCCGGGTACAGAGGTTTTATGGTAAAAACTCTTTATGTCACTTATACCAGAGCGTAAATCTTTTTGGGGTCTAAAATATGTGAAAAACTATCATATCAGAATATCATGAAAATACCATAAATGCCTAATTTAGAGGCTGCATAGTGAGAAAGATTTATGTATCTCCGACCTTAGACCTCGCATTAAATATTATCTTTTAAAAAACATTAGAATAAAATAAAGACTTTCCGTAACATTTCGACATAGTTATCGGTTTTTCTCCGATACTTACAGAAGAATCTATAATTTTGAGATTTTATGCATTCGATCGACAAAAAAGGAGAATGGCATTTTTTAATTTACTTTATAAAATAAAAGATTTTTTTCTTATTCTTGATTAATTTTTTTTATTTGAATTTTTGAAAATAAGATTTAAAATAATGAAAATGTTCCGCTTTTCTTAAATAAAAAATAAGATGAGGGGAAATAAATCTTATTTTACTTGAAGCATAACGAGCGAAAGTAATACTCTTTCTTACAGGGTGTCGATACAAAGGTCAGTGTAGAAAGAAAAATGAAGTATGGGAAGAAGCGGGATGTGTCAAACGGAAGTGCCGTGTCAGCGGACCACGTGGTTACGAGAGGGTAGTGACGGTACCGCAGATAGGTGAGCTTTTTATTGCAAAATGGCGAGACTTTTTGAGAGCTGACCGTACACGTCCGGATAACTCTGGAATTTTCTGATTCTACGTGTCTGTCATTATCTTCGCCAGCCAATAGTTTTTGGTTCACTCCCGTGGTAGATTACGTCACGAAAAATATGACCCGCAGTGACGACAACTAGCGGACGTCCTGAATCTTAACTAACCAATCAGATAATAGCTCTCAGGATACTGTTCGTTAGTTATGGTAAACAAGTATGGTGGAATCATGAGTCTTTGTATCAAATTTAACGTCACGCAGCACAGTTAAGGCTGAAGTGGGGGCGTGTCCTAATTACTAATTGGGAAATGTGTATTATGACATCACACAAAAAACAAAATATCGGAACACTGGCAATATCTGTAATTATGAATAATTATTGTTTATTTAATGCACGGAAGTATAAGTACTAACACACAAAACCATACCATAAACGCTTGTTGGTCGTTAGTGTAGTCGTGACGCCCTCAGATATAACACAAAACATCGATCACGATGCCACTTATTATCTTGACGTCATCCGCGATCTAGTGTGAACGCATTTCGTGATTCTAGAGTTGGCGGCGGATCAATTGTTTTTGTCAACAACAAAATTAATTTAGATGTAAATGCGAAATATGATTTGGAATATATTTAAAGACAATTTAATTTGAGCACTATGCCCACCTTACAAATTCACTAAAATATTATCTATTATCCCGTAGGAAAGCATGGTGCCTTAATTTATTGATAAGGGGGATATGTTGATCAGTCGTGTGGGTCATGCATATCGGATTCATTTAAAAGGGCATGCCCTGAATACACCACACTGTGTTGTTTAAACACGAACCAAATAAATATTAAGCTATTTGAAAAACCGTTGCACTCCTAATGAAATCATAGAAATAAATTGTCTATTTGAAATCGAAGGTTGCAGTGACTGGTAAGAAATTTCACATACCGATACTATATTATTGTTTTAACAATTCTAGAGTCAAAAATCTGTAAACGGAATCAACGAATCATAAACTAGCAGAGTTTATAAAAACACTTCTGAATCAAAGTTAGGATTTCAATCACAATTGCCCTTGTAATATTGGAAATTTATTTGATAATCACAATACATGGTGGTCAGTTTGCAAAAACCACGTGAATGCCGAGTCACAGTGATCAATTCTAAATATGAAATGTAATCGTCCTGATTGTATTTTCAGTCCATTATATTTATCAATTTTCAATAAAGTTCCAAGATGATTTATGCTTCAAATTAAATGATGTTTTTCGATCGCATATTTTCAGCGGAATTTTCCAGATTGGCCACCTTAACTGTGCTGCGCAGGCCAATTACTGCGCTATAGAAAAACAAAGGCGGTATTTTTATAGCCCCGCAAACGAAGTTTGGGGGGAGGGGGTATATAGGTTTCACCCTGTCTGTCTGTCCGTCTGTCTGTCCAAAATATATTGTCCACAACTCCTCCTAAATGACTTTAATAATAAAGATTTTAATGAAACTTTGTGGAGTTATAGATTACACAATGGAGATATGCATATTGTTAGAATTTTTTTTTTTGGGACAATTTATGTAGAAAATATACCAGATCATCAGAAATTTAATCTCATAATTGATATTTTTGGTACTATGTCTAAGCAGGATATATGCTTGCAACATTCTGAAAAATAATCTTCAAATTAAGCAAATAATTTTGTATTAGAAATGAAATGCAGGCCAAAAAATAAAAAAATTCCATGACGCCAATTTAAAAAATTCCATTCGGATAAATAAGTGGATTATTCTCAACCAACACATTTGGAAAAACTAATCAATTCAGCTGTTTGTGATGAAAAAAGACATTTCTTACACCAATAGCATATTAGATTCCTGAATCTTATTCATGCCACTATGAGTCATATTGAACACAATTAGTTTGAGATAGATACTTTTTGACACCTCGTACCAATCGCATTGTACGTTTTGTTGAGAACACGGAAGCTAAATGGAAAGGCGAAGATAATGAACAGTGATCAATCTCGTAAGTCCCAAATAGAATACAAAAACAAGAGTTGGGCAAACACGGGCTATTGGTACACCAGAGATGAGATCAGATGCCTAGGGGGAGTAATAGCGTCCCCCCTGTGGACCGGTCACATCCGCCGTGAACCCATTGTCTTGATAAGGTAAACAGAGTAATCCGTAGTCAAAATCGGTGTATAATGAATGGCTTAACAATTGCTATGAAACATGTCAGACAGCATTTTACCCAATGGCAGGCCATATTTGCAAACTAGATCGTCATAACGACAATAAAATTAGCGAAATGATTCCTTTGATAAATGTTACTTCAGAAATACACTGTTTACATCAACTGTGTTATATTTACCGCGCAAAGTGAAAAGGCAAACCAAACGTCTAAAGTCATATGATGTTTTGACATGTCTGAATATATAGGCGTAAGACTGTTTTTGAAGGGGGGGGGGGGCAACTTCTATATAAGTGGCAAGCAAAATATATATATAAAAAAGGCACATAGGCACTGTTCTGTAAACACTAGACTAGTAAATTGTTGTAGCTTGAAAAATACCTGACAATAAGTGGGGGAGGGGTCATAGCAATTGCCCCCCCCCCCCTCTCGGGTCCTACGCCCATGGGATTCTTATTTTACTTGATTGTTATAGATACATGTAAATATTTACATTGCGCTCGCCTCTTTCTTGTGTTACATTTACCATCCTTTGAGACCAATGGTTTCTTTAAAATCATTACGTTCCCAATGCAATTGTCTTTGATAACTTGAAAATTTGAATTGTAATGATTTACATGTATATAAACATTCCTCAAACATGTGTTGCATTTAACAACCTTAATAAATATAATACATCAAATAATTTTAACGACTGAAAATTCTGTCAGATGTCACTGCTTCATGCCGGCATACTTCACGCTTCATGTACGCAGGCGCAGTTCACATGCCCTCGGCCTAGTTCGATCATCAACCATAGTAGATGTCTAGTTAACTTCCGAACCATCAATTGCGCATGTGTGGCTTGCTTCCGGACATTCAGTACGCATGTCTTGTTACTAAAGTTCAACATTTTGTAAACGTAGGTAGCTGTGTGGTAGACCAGACATGCGCAGTGACACCTCTTCCGTTTTGCACAAAGACAGTTCGATCGTACTATGGTTCATCTCTAGTTACTATAGTTGATGATCGAACTAAGCCCTCATGCATTTTCAATCTTCAATGTTTTCTGAAAATAGATGCAAATCATTTTGTAGCTATCAGATGTATTTAATGTGAATTCCACATACAGGTTGTTTAGATAAGAAAGGGGTGTGCCACTACCCGGGAAACACGTGGAAAGAGAACTGCTTCCGGTACCAATGTGTAAACCGGAAGAATGTGACGTCGATACAAGCTGTCCAGAAAGTCGTTTGGAAAGGCAAGTAAAACTGCCATGTGACTGTTAACTTCTAGAGATATGACGCATACTAGAGTCCTTCCCCTTTGTATGGACCGATCGCGGTGGCTCAGTGGTAAAGTTCTCGCCTCATTATCGGGAGGTCGTGAGGTTTGAGCCCCGCGCTTGGACCGGCCGCGTCAAACCTACGACATTAAGGTGGTAATTGCGTCAAAAGCTCGGCATTTAGAAGTGAGAATCACGGGTCTTTCGGATATAACCTTAAAAACGGAGGTCCCGTGTCGCAGCAAATGTGGCACGCAAAAGAACCCTCACTGCTATAAGCCATAAGCGCTTATTTTGCAGCTCTTCACCGGCAATGGTGACGTATGAGTGAAATATTCTCAGCAAGACGAAAAACAACATATAATCAATCAATGTTTAGAGACATGTTTTTGTAACAAAAAAACTATTTTTGTGCCATTCTTTGGGTTCTCCACTCTCTCGGCCATTTGGACGAAAAAGGTAAACGTGTCACGTGAGCTTAAAGCTCTCTGATCACCTTTACCTGCGTCCGTCATTCTGTCTGTATACTTGACACATTTTCGACTTCTCCAGAATTATATGTCCACTTTAAACCGAACGTGTTGCAAAACATACTGGGATAAAGGGAAATCAATCTTGGTCAAATGAAAGGGGAGAGGATTGAGAAATCGAGGAAATATCAGGGCAACTTTTAATAATCTTCGCAAGAACTACTTGACCAGAAAGACAAAATTTGCATTTATGTGAAAACTCCCTTAATGAGTGCAGATCCAATGTGTGTTCAAACAATGATGATGAGGCCACGGTTGGGAATCAAAGTTTTACATATTAGGGATATATATACAGGTAGTAAATATTTTTTAGATACCACCGTGACTGGAACAATTAACATGGAATTGATTTTGAATAAACATATTGATATGCAAGTATCCCCAGGTAGAGTCGAATCAAGTTTGTTCAAGCTTGACCCAAAGTGGGATAGAATGGAGCCAATATAGATTATCAAAGTATATATTCTTTTTTTTTCATATCAAAACTTAGTCATATCAATATGCAAGCATTCTATTGTGACGTAGACCCATATTTCATTGGGTTTGGACCTTGCTTAAATTTCTCAAATTTTATGAAAAAAAAAATGTATAGGAAACTGAAAAATGATATCTTTCAAGAGAAGCAGGGCCGCTCTAAATCAAAGCAATACGCAAAAATTCCAAAGTTTCATGGGACCTTGGGCCAAGGGTGGAACTAAAATCGGAGATAAGATTTTACGTACACATAATATATGTATATATAGAGGGAATTCAGAGAAATATCTTTCTTCAGAACTACAAGGCCATGTTTATTGCATTGGCACCCAAACATCCCCATGTTATGTGAATTTCAGTTTGGTGAAAATTATATAACACCATAGAAATATGTTGGAATCATAATATGGGGTAAAAATTTGTCATGGGATGAAAGCGAGTGCCGAGATCTTTAAAGACATTCTGCTGAAGAGCAAAAGTTCTTGTACAGTAACATCTCTATGCTTCTCAATTATTGCTTATAAAATCAACTCTTATGTAAATCAAAAACTTAGAGAGAGAGAAGAGAATATAGGAAGAGAGGAGGTAGGAGAAGAGGAGAAAGGAGGAGGAAGCAGAAGACAGTAGGAGAGGAGAGAGATGGAGAGACGAGAGAGAGAAGGAGAGAGAGAGAGAGAGCGGGGGAGAGAGAGTAGAGAAGAGGCAGAAGAGAGATGTAATTAAGAAGAGAAGATGATTTTTTTTATCAATTGGAGATTCAAATTTATACTCTTACTAGTTATGGGGTCCACATAATACCGAACTAACCAGGTCGATGTACGAAATACAGTAGTATTGATTTACACCTGCACTGCATTTTGCAAATTATTCCAAAACTCTTCATATCAAGGAGACAAGAAAATTAGAAAAAATGGTAGAAACATCGCAATTTGCCTTAACCAGTGTAATGACGTCATTATTGACGTGTACAAGATGACATCTTATTTTGTATAGGTTGTTCCTTCAACGGAACATGCATAGACGAAGGAAAAGTGGTTACTGATCCCACAAGCAAGTGTATTACCAAACGCTGTGTTGTTAGGAAAGTCCAGAAAGGTGGATTTTTGCGGTCAATGGATGCTGACTCAATAAGTAAGTGTCCAATTCATTTCATAAATCCAACTGTGTGCGAGAAGAGTGTAAAGGTAAAGGAAAAACAGGGCATGGGAAGGAAATGAAAGACGCGGGGAATGAAAATGAGGGTGGGGGTAGAAAATGAAATAAAGCAGGGGAAAGGAAATTAGATGCACTTGGGAGGGAAAATGAACCTAGTACATTGGGGAAAAGATAGTTATACAAAGGGGAGAAGAATGAGAGGCTCAGGGAAGAATAGTTTGAGACATTGGGAGAAGAACTGAGAGATACAGAAGAGAAGAATTGAATGACAAAATAAGGGGAAGACCGATAGAGGGGAGAGGATAATGAGCAAAAGCGAAGGCAGGATCAGGTGCCATGGAGGAGTAAGCATCCTCTGCTGACCGGTCACACCCGCCGTGAGCATAACACGTTTAATTTTATTAATGTATGCACGAGTCGAGTAGAATTTGAATCTAGCTGTCTGTAAAAGCATACAGCTATTGCTATACATTGGCGCAGCTACAAAAATGTAAAATAATCTAGTTTTAAATAACTGAATTTTCTCTTACAGAATGCGAGGACGCCAATGGAAAATGTCATGATGAGTCCGAAAAGGGATGGCCACTATTGATACAGGGAACCGTATATAACAACTGCCATTGTAAGATTATTCGGAAACCCGATGGCTCCGTTTCTATTCGAAAAGGATGTGAACATTGAGTACAAGTATAATTTGTATTAACTGCATGCATAATGTTTCTATTCCGATTATTAAAGTTTCCAACCAAAAAAAGTCCTTATATCTACTAAAGTGGCTCACTACATTTGGGAAAATTTTCTCAAAACAGCACGACGTGATTTGATTATGAAAGATATGATGATGTGTGATAGATATACATGTCAAAAAGGTGGGAAATATGGAATTTATTTTATACAAACCCGTGATTTTCAAAAGTTTATTTCAATAAATATTGTCAAAAGTCCCCGGGGGATTTGAACTCGGGACTTGCGGTTTACCAGACCAGCCCCAGGATCATGAAACTGTCTTATAGTTAAGTGAAAATTTGGACTTAAACTTATGTGACGTTGTGTCATAAATAACATAAGCCTTGGTGTCTTTATTTCTACTAAACTTTGTAACTTAAAGTTGAGTTGTTAGTTTGCCGTTAATTAATGTCTATTTTCAATTCAATATCTAAGTACGAAACAGACACCGATGTGTCTTACTTCCTGTTTGCTGGGATATATCGAATCGACATATGTTATCAATAGATAAAACGTCGTCAATAATATTGAAATGTCGAATTAAAGGCCACCGCTAGAGATTTTTATTTTCTTCTCATGTGGAGTTTTTATTTAATGAATTCTGTCTCATAAAAATATAACAAAAACAGAGCTAGCAAAGAAGCACAATTAGTGCTCATGGAAATTCAACAGACTGTTGGAAGACTTGATCACCATAGACTACAAAGATATTATGAATGAGGAACTCCGGCATAGTTTATCAACTTCAGAATACTTGTGCTTAGAATCCTAGTAATGCTTAACAAACAATTGACTGGTCACTTGATATTAATATTTCCTTTTTTTTCCATTTTTGTTGAAGAATGAACTGTCCATGTCAAAAAGTCAAGTCTCTAATTAGCCATGAGGAATAATCGAGTGGACAAATTGAGTTTTGGGCTAACACGGACCGCTAAATTAATCAGAGGTCAGGGATTAGGTGTCTAGAAGGAGTAAACATTCTCTGTCGAACGGTCACACCTGCTGTAAGCCATTTTAAAAATGCATTCAATTTATAGATGTTTGAACAATACCGTCAATGAATATTTCTTCAGTAAATGCATCAGAGTTGTCAACAGCCTTACCAAAAAAATATGCTGGTCGAATTCTGGGCCAGTCGTGTCATAAACATCATATCAAACTAATTGTAAGTTTTATACTTTGACTACTATTTCAGACATATTAAATTAAACCACTCGTGGGTGTACAGAAGTAGTGTAACATGATTAGCACACATTTTTTTCATAAGTAACTTAAACTATTTCCTGACTACCAAAGAGTAAAGACGTTCCAATGGATTTTAGGTGTACTTATGGTATATATGCACTGGCGAATTTAGAGGGACGTGGGGGGCGCACGCCCCCCCCCCCCCTAAATTTTTCAAAGATAGTTACTCGAGGGATTATATAATATATAATGTGCAATATTACGAGCTGAAGCATATTAAAACGCTCTCAGCTTCGGGGGCTTCGCCCCTGGGACCCCTACCGAGGGCCTATCCTGGATCTTAGGGGCCTAAACACCCCCCAGATGCAATGAGAAATTGCTAAACAAAATATAGCTTCCTGGACCCCCTTACAGCTTATTCCTAGATCAGCTGTGGCCTGACTAGCTAGCCTTTAATATCCTTATCCTAATCTTGTGACCCCCTCAATTGGAAATTCCTGCTACGGCCCGGAGAGGTGTAATGTTCACTATGAGGGTTAATTATATGGTTAAAGGTTTTACTCCAAAAAATCACGAATATTCAAGGAGCTTCCGGGGGCTTCGCCCCCTGGACCCCCACAGAGGCGTTGCCCTGGAGCTAGGACACTGGAAGCCTTAAAGGCGGCCCCCAGACCCCTGCCTCTTGAAAAATAATGAAAAAATCACCCCCCCTCCCCCTACCAGAATTCCTGGATCCGCCCCTGATATGATCGACCTATTGACTGTCCTGAGAACAGGTTTTACTGCAGAGAGTGCGACGAGACGAAAGCTAAAATATTGGGGAAACAAGCAAACCAATTAATCAAACCCTTTATTTGCATTACAACTCACATTGGATTTAAAAATATATATTTGGATCCGTGAGCCTTGGACATCAGCAAGTGTCATGGTATTAAACATATACGTGCTAGATAGATCAAAATTTAATCATAGTGTAATACTTACAAAAGTCATAACATACTAGTATGCAACATTGTTATCCAATTTTACAATGTTTCGATACGTGGCTTATCACAATTGGTTTTGGGTTTCCTAGGAAAGATTACCTTTGCAAGTTTGTGTAATGACATGCATATGGAACACCTAGCCAATGATGGACAATACAAAACTCTGAGGGGCCAAATAACTAGCAGCATTGGTAGTTTTTTTAGTTTTTTTTCTCAATGTCGCCTGTCTCATCAAATATATAGATAGGAACGTTCTATCGTGAAAATTGACATGATTGTCCTCGGACCCGTTTTAACGATAATTCTAGAATTCCACCCATATACTCCTTCTAGCAAAAACGAAATTTTAAGAAATACGGTCTGCATGGCTAAGTAACATGAGATAGAAGGGATGTATTAAATATCTGTAAACTTGAATTTAAACCACTGTTTTTGGTGATTATTATGCATTTTAATGTAAATTTCAAATTTTATGTCGTTGTCTATATTGGGCAGGATTAGACAAAACACTAATTCAGGAATAAGAAAGTATTTATTCATAGATAATGCAAACGTAAAATGATTCAATGACAATAGTATATCACAACTAGATATTGGGACAGTAAATTAAAAGGAAGTTCAAATTTGACTAGCAATGACAAAAATGAACAGTATAGCAATATGACAAAAATACACTAGATCAAGTTTGACTAGGAGCGCAAAGTAGCAAAAAATAAACAAATGATATGAAAACAAATATGTCCCTGAGACATTGCTGTGACAAACCTATTCAAAAATCTACAGGCAAAAGTGAACAAACATATGTACACAAAAAACACATACAAGATGGGGCGTTATAAATATATTATATTGCCATGCTGACTTACTGAGAAGTTACTCCACACTTCCGGCAAAATGGCGTCAAATTTGAATCGTGGAATTTCAAACAACTCAAGCGGACACATTTTTCTTGGGATTTTCTTCATTTAAAGGATTTACAAATATCAGAAAAGGTTTGTTACTAATAAATAAGACCTAATTTTATGCTCATTTTATCTAATAGCTGTGAAATTCATTTCGGAGTGGATCCACTCCGATTTGCTATGGACATTGCGAGTATAGGGAAGGATTTCTAACTGTGATGAGGGGACCGAGTCACAGTGTGATGAGGGGACCGAGTCACAGTTAGAATATTCTAACTGATCAATATACACTACAGTTTTCAAACTTGTTCTGCAACTTGTCACAAGTGCTATTTGCCTTTACGCCTTACACATTGAGGTTTATAAAATTTTAAATGGCTGTTGATAGCGAAAAACAAACAATGTTTATTACAAATGTTTTAATTATTTGTAGTATCTTGAGCTTCTGTACAGCGCGTCTACATTTCTCTGACATTGCTGTTGATAGTTTATGAGTGGATAATACGGCCTCATGGCCTCTAGTTCGTCAGTGATGTTATCCTCACACGGAACACTGAAATGACTGTCGCAGACGACAGAAGTATTGTTTCCAATCCTCATGAGTTGAAAAAAACAAACCTGTCCTACATATTTCAATTCTACGGAATTTGTTGGAAGGAAACTCGTGCAGAGACGCAGTCTTGTTCGTGTTGATGCAAGTTTACACTAACAACACATTGTCACACCATTTTGGTGTGACGTCACATCAGACTCCCACGAGGCATGATTTACGAAACAAGCCGAAGATTTCGCCACTTAAAATTTGTCGTTTTTTACCACTCAAAGTAAACAAACTCTCTATTTTCTTTCTTTGGTATTATCTATTTACATTATTGACCAAATAATACAAATCATTAACAATCTGAAATAAAATCATAACACGTACATATTGTAAATAGTGACGGAACCCGTTCGGTATTGAGGTAGAGTTTGGTACTGATTGAATGTCGAACCGAATCAGACAACAATATAATGGCATTGGCCTGCCAACACCTCTGTGATGACCTATATAAACTCGGTTATGAATGATGCAAAGTATAGCGATATTCAGATCATTTAATTCATTTTACACTGGAATTAGATAGCTACTTAAAGGAAAATATCTTCGCAGATTATACCGCCAGTCATCGTTAACGAAAATGTGATCTGGTACTGGGGGAAGCACTGTATCATTAAAATATCAGATAAAATAATACACCCGAACCTAAATGTAAATTACCTGGTACATGTAGTACTTAAAGAGCTTCTTATTGTATTATTAACGAGCTTTTAAAAAAATAAATAGCGTGTCACTTGATCATCGCTGACGTCACAGAAAAAACTTACTGGTCAGGTCACTCGCCTCGCAGTCATCCTATAGGTAGTATTGTTTCAGTGCTTAACCCCAGCTTCTGAATTTGAAGCATGATATTCCACAGCAAAAATTACAGTTCCTATCAATATGGAAGTTCTTTCAAGGTTCAATGGTGCGTACCCTTGGTTGAACCTGAAACGTTAATTCCATCCACGTATGACAAGCATCATTTTCTTGACTAATGTATACATAAGTAGTATTTGATTAATAGCTATCATATTTTCAGGTCATATAAACATATCTTATACACTCATCATTGTGTCGATCATATAAGAACATTTTGTCAATTGTGAAGCTTGTTTTAATGGCACATCAATTAAATGTGATCAAAGGGAATTTTATTCAGTTATTAGTTAAAGAAACTGTGACCCCCCAGCATTTGGAATTCATTTCAAATGTAACATCTCAAAGAATATTTTTATATTGTAATGTGTAGAATTGATGTTATACTCATTCGGCTGTATCATGTAGTTCTCACATGACTGCAATATTTTTCTATAGCCAGCTTTCAAACAAAAACTAAACCAAAGAAGAAAAAAAATAACAACGATGAAATATTCGTTTAAATCTAAGAGCTTTTCCACCGGTGTCCCAGTAGTGGATTGGTTAACGGCTTAACGCGCTCGCTTCTCACCGCTAAGATGCGAGTTCGATCTCCAGGATCGATAGATGTTGTATGTAAGAGGGTATGGTGATCACTGGTCACCCGCTTTGACACATGCGTTTAATTTCCTCCGGGTACTCTGGTTTCCTCCCACATAAGGACCAGCACTCGTAATAGTATAATATCTAATCCACATAGATCAAAATTATAGTAGTTACATGTAATCACTACGGAAGACTTGACCTATGCGCACCTGTTGAATACACCGGTATATGTTGAATAAGTTTCTCTTTGCTGACGTCCATAAAGAACCATATGGGTTACTGATTAAGGATGATCCACCCTCGTGTGATGTCATAGGTTTTTCAAAAATCTTTATTTCATTAAACTTTGCACATGATAGAAATATATCTTCTAAAGGAATTTCATTCACTGGATATAATAAATAATTTGGTAAACTTTTGATAGTGAAAAATTGCTATTTGCCATAGATAATTAATTAATTATAATTAAGGAAAAAAATATTGTCAAGGGCAATACATGTAACTCCTATGGTGGCAATTCCTCTACCTTAGGTGTTTCTACATTGATTTTCCTAATATGCACGTTAAATCGATGCATATTTACAAATAGGCAATTTTTCTAAACTGCTAACATTTAAAATTTGTCATTTTTATTTATTTTATTCAATTCTGTTCTACGAAAATTATTCAAAATGTGGTTTTTTTCTGATGTAAACCCACACTTCTGTTTTTTTTTAGTCTGACATCTTAAATAAGGTGGCAACATACACATTTTCTTTCATAATTAATTAGATTTAACTATAAATGAGTAGAAAAAGAAAGAATTTTAAAGTTTGCACACATAAATTCCTTAGAATTCCTGAGGGTGGATCTACCTTAATAGATAATATTTTTTTTCCACTTCTTATATTCAACAAAGCGCAACTTGCAGTCATAATCACTGCAAGAAGATATGGTCAAAACAAACCAATAAGTTAACAAATGATACAAGATTCCCCGTGGGGACCCGGGTTAGAACCCCTTGTTAGTCTTAAGAGCTGACTAAATGGGGCAGTCCTCGGATGACACCGCAAAAAACTTAGGCACGATGAATAAAGATCCCTCCCTGCTTAAAGGACATAAGCGCCGAGGATAGGCCTAAATTTTGCAGCTCTTCACCGGCAATGGTGACGTTTCCATATGTGAAAAATGCTCAAGCGGGATGTTAAACAATCGATCAATCCTGCATTTGAAAATGATTTCCCTTGCAGCAACTCAAAATATCTTCCTATTACACAGAGTAATACCCATATCAACATTAAATGCGCCATCTTGCGGACAAAAAGTCGCATTTTCCTACGTTGGCCTTTGCCACTTTCGTATCTGTAGCATTTTAATTTAATTCATAGTTAAAATCTCCTATATTAGAAGTACACCTATTAACCTTTAGCTGACACCAAAACTCGCGGCAAAGAGTGTTACACGTTTCTCAAAATATGTGCTGAATCCCTGATTTCCGGTGATGGAGGGTTAACACCTAGTGCCTCGCGGCAGGCTCAAGTTTCCTATCACGTGTGTTTTATTTTCCTGACTATTTAAAATCCTGGGTATCTATACTGCATACAGAAAGGCGAAGTTAACATCGTGTCAAACGTAATCATAATCCAAAATACAAATTCGAGTGTAGGACAAACACGGATCTCCGACAAAAGCGAAGGTAGGATCAGTGGCCATGGAGGAGTAAGCATCTCTTGTGACCGGTCACACCCGCGTGAAGCCCTTAGTCGAAATAAAGTAGACGGGATTACCCGTAGTCAGATCTAGTAGGAAAATGACAGTCATTATAGCGACCGTAGAATTGCGAAATGATGACTTTAAACGAGAAATCCTTATAACCCTGTAACATCAACTTTTGTGTTAGTAGTTGGCCTCGCTGAAACTGACAATATTTTTAAATTGTTTATATTTTTTATTTACCAAATGATTGCACAACAAATTGTGACCCACAAGAAACATTAAAGTCTAATATTTTACAATTTTAAAATCCCAGTCCGAATCAGACACTCTAATTCTCAATTGACATACTTTCGTATATTGTAATGGACTATTTTTGTACCCAGAACACTTCGGTCAATGCTACAAAGATCCGATGATTGCAACTTTGGTGTTTACGTTTGCGTGTGATTTTTTCTGTTGAAACAACACAGCGCTGATTATGCTATTCCTCCCATGTCAACCATTTTCCACACATACATAAAGGGATTTAACATTGAATTTTGCCAAACAAACTATACAGTACTTGTACACCCCAAGTGTAACTACTCGGCTAATTGTTTCCGGTTACGGAAAAGTACGAGCATGATCCGGTCGAGCAATCGCAACTTCTCGGGCCTTTCCGGCAGAGCTCGGAAAAACACGTTTTCGGAGCTCTGCCGGAAAGGCCCGAGAAGTTGCGATTGCCGATTGAGTATATCCCTGAATGCATCAGACTATGACAGTGTTCTAAGAAGCAGTCCTGTAAAAATCACAACGACCATGATTCACCAAGTTGCAATGTACTCACAACCTTTTTACGTCCAAGCGAATGTTCAATCAACGCACGATTTTCCAGGACTGACTTTTACTTGATCTCCTCCGAAAAAGGAGGTGGGGGGGGGGGGGGTGCACATGCCTTTTCAGAGGGACGTGGCTCCATTTCAATGTACAGCGTTGGGGTGACCATATTTCCTGGATGTGGTGCAATTGTAACTAGGTATAGAATCAGTGTACATACGATCGTGATTACATTATCTACTGGGGCAAATTCCTCTGTAGGCAACATCAAAACAGAGAAATGGTAAGGGTACAGTCTTATCTTCTTATCCTTGACACCCGGAAGTGATACACCACTGTTACACAGAAGAGTCGGAATTCCCACAAGCAATAACAATGGTACGACAGGTATCGAATTATAATGATTCTGTCGAGGATCAGGAAGGGAGCAGTAGAAGGAGGTATCTCCACAGTCTTGACATGCCACTGCGTCCACGTTTTCCTCTTTGTATTTTCTGTCGAACTGAGGTGTGTTAATCCTCAACGCACCACAGCAGTACTGACCATCATGATCCGTGGTTTGGCGAAAAAGTGGAAAAGTCGAAAGCTGAAATGACAAATATAATTATCACAACATACGGATAAATTAAAACTCGCTCATTACGAACGTGTATAAAGCGAATATATGGGTAAACGGAAGTTTAACCGCCTACATTCTCCAGAAAAAGTGAAAAATTACCGAACCATCGATCTCGTAAAACCCTATAATATAAATAAAGAACAATATTGAGATTAGACAAACACAGATACGTGAAAACAGCAAAGGTGGGATCAGGTGCCTGAGTGGAGTAGGTATTTCCTGTTGACCATTCACATCCGTCGCGATACTTCTATGTAAAGGCAACGATAACGAACAGTTCAATTCTCATGTTCAACACCCCGTCGCGATACATTCTATGTAAAGGCAAAGATACGAACAGTGATCCAATCTCATAAGTCCAAAATTGAATAAAAAACAAGAGTTGGCAAACAACTGGACCCCGCGACACACCCAGAAGTGGGATCAGGTGCCATAGGAGGAGTAAGCATATCGCTGTTGACCCGTCGACAACCGCCGGCCGTGGGAACCATAGTCTTGAATCAGGTAAACGGAGCAATCCGTAGTCCAAATCAGTGTGTGGAAAAAACGGCTTGACAATGGTTATGAAAACACATCATGACAGCAATATTGACCTCATGGATAGGTTCACACTGGTAAACTAAATTGTGTATAACGACCAGGAGATATAGCGGAAAATGCGTGCTTTTAAACGTGACTGTTGGTTAAAAAACCCTGCACCACAGGCACTTGGGGCATGGATCATGACCCCCCCCCCTTTTTTTATTTTTTAAATTCTGTTCTCGATAGATACCACTTATTTTTCTTTTCTACGTTATTTATGTTCTGCTAAATATGATTCAGATCATCCACAATGTTATGTTTTCTCCTCTGTCCGATTATTACAAATATTCAATGTTCATGACATTATAATGTATTGTATAATGTCACTAACGATGATAGTTTGAGTAATTACGTGACAGAGACGAAAAATAACATTGTGTGAATGGATCATGAATGCATTTATTTACAGAACATAAATTAAGCGTAGAAAAGAAAAAATAAGTGCTATCTATCCAGAACAGGAATTAAAAAAAAAAAAAAGGAGGGGGGGGGTCATGTATCCATGCCCAGTGCCTGTGGCCTTGCAACAAACTTGTTTGTAAGGTAGCCTGCCTCGATTCAAAAAACTGATCATACGCAGAACAAGTCTATTGCGTATCAGAATAAGTTGAGAGAACAACATACCATATATGACTGCAGTAGGTGATGGCAAAAAATATTGCCTACATAAATATGGGAAGTGACGATGGAGACAGCTGAATTCGTCCCGTGGTACATAAAGTTGATAGTATTTGGTTTCGCCTAATGTCAATGTTCAAATAAAATATCAAGTACGAAGAGCAGACAAATGGAAGACTCCTTGGTGTCCTTTATCGTTCTAGTTCGTTGGATATACTGATTGACATCATGAATGAACAATCATTATCAATTGAATAGATAAAACGTCGTCAAAAAATATATCAAATGTCGAATTTAAAGGCCACTTGCTAGAGACTTTCTTCCTTTTCATGTGGAAACTTTTGAATAATATAATCAAGTTGAGACTTTAATGATTGTCTGACCTGCGTTCGCTCGCAGCTATATATCATTTATAAAATTTTATAATAAAAAAATTCTGTCAGTTCAGCATGGCATTAAATATCTCTAAAAACCATATGAATCTCTGAAATTAAGCTGTAAATGATAACTTAGCTAAATATGCTGATTTTTTGGAAATATTGTTAGTTCAAAAGGGTCATGATAATTTTATGACTTATGAGGATTTTTGCCAAATTTCTAAGTTTAGAAAGGACATTTAACTTCCATTAAAATTAGAGGACAATATTTCCTGCTAATATGCACAAACTACATATGATGTTTTACTGTTATACCAAGTTTCGTTGAATTTTGGTTTGCGTAGTTTTCAGAGGAGTTTGCGATGACAAGATAGATCATTTATGAGGATTTTCACAAATTTTCTCGAAGTTTGAAGGGGCATTTCTTCCGTAAAGTTTAGAGGATCAATATTTCCTGCTAATATGCACAACTACATATGATGTTTTTACTGTATACCAAGTTCTGTTGAATTTGGTTGGGTAGTTTCAGAGGAGTTGCGATGACAAGATCATTTATGAGGATTTTCTAAATTTACGGGATATAACTTCCGTAAAAATTTAGAGATCAATATTTTCCTGCTAATATGCAAAACACTACATATGATGTTCTTAATGTACCCAAGTTTCGTTGAATTTGGTTGGGTAGTTTCAGAGGAGTTTGCGATGACAAGCTTATTGGGAACGACGGACGGAGTGACCCGACTCCTTAGACTGCTTCCGCCATTGGCGACGCAGGTAAAAATAGGTCAGCTAATAAAAGGAGCACATTTTCATGCCCATTGGAATTCCAACAGACTGTTGGAACACCTTGTAAATGATCTTGTAAACGGAGTAATACATAGACGGAATTCAACTTGAAGACCCCCATCTCAGTACTTTTGGACTCGGACTCAGGTCCGTTGCCATTGGGGAAAATTTAGTGACAAAACAAGAAAATTGGGAAAATTCATTTTTAATAACAAAAAAACAAAAAAAAAAAAAAACAAAAAAAAAAAAAACCCACAAAACAACAACAACAAAAAACAAACAAACATGAGATATTCATCAATCATGCATTTAGAATGAGGTGTCTTTACAGTATACTAGTAAACTAGAAAAAAAAAATTGATGTGGCAACATCAGAGGGCCCCCGCTGGCTGTCATCAAGTATCTTCTATTTACTTCACAAAATGTTTAGCAGGGACGTGATTGAGTTCCTCAGAAATCAGAGGGAAACTGGTCAAAAAGGGAGGAAAACACCACACCCTATCTGGAAAAATATAATTTTCTGTCACTTTAGATCAAACCCAGAGCATTTCATTTTTTTCAAAAATTAAGTAAATCGGAGGATTTCCTCTGAAAAGAGGAAAAATCACATCCCTGGTTTAGACAATAATCAACTCTGATCTTTGACCCTTGACAATATTTGTGGAAGGTTTAGTGATCCTCTGATGATTGACCTTGCTTCTATCACGTTTGCAAGATTATAGTGACCTTGACCACTGACCTTAAAAATCAATAGGTTTCATGCTCTCTCCATGGCCAACATTTGTGGATGATCCTCTAATGGATGCTGTGTCTTATACCTTGTTCACAAGATTTTTAGGCAGTACTCAATAGTGACCTTGAAAGACAAAGGTTTATCCTCTATTCATGGGCAACATTTTTGAAAGGTTTGATAATCCTCTGATAAATATCCTTGCTTCTATCTCTTTCATACAGTTTCTTCTGTCACAGAGTTCCATACACAAACACAGTCGCATGGACTCACAGCAGTTATGCCATATCCTCTCCACAACTAGTTGCGAGGGGATTAGAATTCTAACACTCTCCTAAACTTTCATATAAGTTTCTGCAAACATTT
>CAJDSM010018874.1:0-26971 GCA_903981925.1 Ostrea lurida
ATGAAACAAGCGCCTGTGCTAGTGACCATTTCCACAATAACGAGTCAAAGTGGCTTGTAGCCCATGCTTTGCTCTGAAACACTAAATAATTTATTATCTATCAAATTAAAACAGCCTAACACAAATCTCCCGAAATCCATATCTCGGTCAGACAAACCTCATTAGTTCTGACGGACCTCGCTGTCCTTATCTATCTTGGAAGCTTTCATTGACAGAAATACGACGGAGATAAACCATTAGGAGAAGATATTTCAGGAAATCGCGAGCAGATCTCAACAAATCATTTGTTTCCCGGTGTTGAGGCAAAATTCCTATAAAAAGTAATTTTTGTAAAGCATCATTAATTTAACTTCCGATCATCGTGAAAAGCTCGATACCATACTATCAGATTTCTTAAACTGTATACTGTCGAGTCATAGTTGGAGATTGTAAAACTTTTTGTTTGTACATGTATTTGTGTTGATTTGCGTTCTTTTTGCCAATATATCACTAGATCCGTCACCGGCTTTTTTCAGTAAAGTGCCACACCAGCTGACCGATGCATACATGTATAGGTGCTCTATTGCGACGAGTTTTTGTTTTGTTTTTTACAGATTTTCCCACTTATCCTTGAGTACAGGCACGGGTCGAG
Source organism: Ostrea lurida (assembly GCA_903981925.1). Taxonomy (NCBI): domain Eukaryota; kingdom Metazoa; phylum Mollusca; class Bivalvia; order Ostreida; family Ostreidae; genus Ostrea; species Ostrea lurida. The sequence continues at coordinate 632 of CAJDSM010018874.1, forward strand.
TACTCGTAATCGATTATAATCATTTTTTCAAAGGCATAGTGTCCATCTTTTACCTCAAAAATGGCATCACAATATTTTGCAAAAAGAATTTTAAAAAACAAATTTGTAGTACCAGTTATGAGTTATCAAAAGCTGCAGCGCTTTGAAATTGAAATCATTTTGATCTTGTAGCCCTTTATAAAATTATTGTCTGGAGGACAATATATAAAACTGGTACCCCAATGATTGGTGGCTAAACACAAACATAAAAGATGCGATTTCAACAGGGTACCAGTTAAATGAGAAAAGGGAATTGTTTTGTAATTATTACCATATCCAATGTGTTTATAAACATTCTGAATAACTTTTTGTAATTTTCTAGTTATGATCTTTAATTTCGCAAACTTTTTGGAACATGCAAAATTTTACCAACATCATAGACACTATGTCTTTCCAGTAATTCACTGTAATCTGTAATTGAGGCTATTTTTCAATTACTTGTAATCGTAATTTAATCGATGACAGTGCAATTTCGTGGTGTAATTATAATTTACATTTTCAATTACTCTACACTAAAATATCGTCATTTTGTTAAGTTGGAAAATTAGCTCAAGTTACTGGCAAGGCTAATAATTAATCGATTATTAATCGGTTACAGAAAAGACCCATGCTTAGCGCCCAGGGCCTTAGCGGTGAGATTCTTTAACGTGTCTGCTACAATAGAGGGCCCGCGGTTATCACCTTTAATCAAAACGGCGATCGTTTGGCGACGACGAAATGAAGAATCACTTATATTTAAGCCTGATCATATATGACGTGGCCATGGAACGAACAGGGCTCGAATTCACGACCATCTACTTACGATCCGAACGCACTACCACTGAGCTTCCGCAATCAGTTTTGCAACACTACATGTAATTTGTTTGCTTGAGAATTTGTCACTAGTATTAAGATGTCACTATCTGTAGGTGAAGTATCAAAATGATTTCAACCTATGTATGACCTCATGAACCAAAGCCGTGAGGACTTCTACTCATGTCACGCAATCTCTGTTTTTATGGACATTTTCAAAAGACCTGTGACTTTCACTTGAAATAGGCACTTGGCAAAGAAACGGGCACTATCTTAGGTTCGACGCGACTTAAAACGTAGCTAAGACCAATTGTAATTCCTGGAAGTAGCAATTGTGTAGAGTCCCTACAGATACCATGCATCGCATTTTGCTGGATTCTGTCTAAAATGAAAGTTACAACTCCAAATCTCTACGTTATGGATCTCTAATCCCTTTGTCTAATTGGCGATACAATACGCTCAGATCAATCAAAAAGCTAATGATGGAATGTGATGATAATAACAGTCATACACCGTCCTATTACTATAGATCAACACGTCAAATAGAAAATAATATAGTGCACTGTAACGTCAAATAATACGCCATCAGTTGTCTATTTATGATAGATACAGAAAAGGGTGCATGGGACAAAATCATGGCAGCCTTGTAACAAAGATAAGCTAAAACACGATTAATATAACCTCTCTATATACTGTTTCCTCTACTAGCGTCCGAAATTAGTTAGATGTGAAAGCCAAAGAAAATAAACAAGAGTACCGTGTACATACATTTGTTATAACCCCGTGTTATATATAGAGTTTTTATTTTGTTTTGTGACATTGATTACCAAACGTGGTAAAAATGGCAGTGTTTGTAGTCTCACTAAGGAGCTACATGTACCATGATATACACGAACAAGCTAACTGATCGACAATGTCTCACTAAGGAGTTATCATGATATACACATACATGTATATAAGCTAATTATTTCACAAACTTTGCAAATGCCATCTTGTGACATCGTATCATATAATTAGCCCTGATTTGGTGAGCTGCCTAACGTATTACCAGTCAAGCTGTGACATACTTTGTTTTGTAATACAGGTCTTTTTAAATTTTCATATCTTTTTAGGATACTAATCCATTCGCTTTAGCCCCGTGGGGACCCGGGTTAGAATAAGTCCTCAGCACCCCTTGCTTGTCGTAAAAGGCGAATAAAGGGGACGGTCCTTCGGATGATACTGCAAAAACCGAGGTCCCGTGTCACAGCAAGTGTGGCGCGATAAAGATCCCTCCCTGCTCAAAGGCCATGTGCGCCGAGCATAGGCCTAAATTTGCAGCCCTTCACCGGCAAATGGTGAAATCTCCATATGCGTTACATGTAAATATTCTCGAGAGGGACGTAAAACAATATACAACCAACCATTCACTTAAAATCTGTGGATTATGTATGTAGGTTTGAATCTCGCAGAATTCATTTTTTTTTTTATGTAACAGTAACATGTACGTCTTTGAGATGTTGACATAGGTCTTTGCTTTTTAACTGAGAGGATATAATAAGGACGAACAATGCACACAATTTCCAACTGAAACACTCAGAAATAGAAGGAAATCAAAATCCTTGCAACTTGCGCGGCTTCAATACTCATACAAACAGTGTGAAATAAGAAGGCTGAACAAACAATATACTTTCTATGCAAAACCCAGTACAACAACGTGTGATTACATGCGATTTCTCAAAAAATTGAAGAAAATCGAAATTCTTGCAATAATCAAACAAACACTGTCAGGTAATGTCCTCACTACAAAGCTGTGGGAAGAGTAAGCTGGACAAATTATGTAATTTTCATAGAACATCAATTTTCGAAAAAGGGGCACAACTCCTACAAGAGATCAAAATAGCAACATGATCTAGAGTGACCCACAAAGAAGCTACATGAGACAGAGAGGAAAATAGAAACAGAAAATCCCGAACGAAAGGTGGTACAGACTTCCGATTGCTGTAAATACGATGGGCATATAAAAACTGGAGGTTCGGCAACATGGCGTAAAACTTTATAAACGGAAAGGAACCAGGCAAGATGGACCAACTGGAACATGGCCAAAACAGTAGACAGAGACAGGGCGGGATGGAAGCGTGATGCGGAGGCCGTATATATGCGACTACTGGCGCGGAGAGGGTAAAGGTGAAAGTAAGTCAGGAGCATAAAAACTACCCTCACTGCTAAGCTCATTGACGTCACACACAAACCCGACATCTTTCCTTTACAAGTGAAAAGATGTATATAACAAGAGGCAAAAAGATCTTATCAGTGGCCCGAGTGTTAATTAAAAGTATCACTATGGATCCATAATTATAATGGAAATAAAACCTTTACCCCTGGGACCATGAAATTTAGTCTTGGAGGCACCTGCTCATTCTATATACTCATTTAGTTTCTGTTTGGTATCAATAACATTGATGAATATATTACAATGTTTTACACATACACACTTATATACCAACTTTGAACCCGCCCTTGAATCAGAACCTCAGCCTCTGGGGTCATGGAATTTACAATTTTGGTAGAGGCCTCACTGCTCTACAACACCTTGCATTCAGTTCTTATACATCGTAGCTCGCTGGGAATGATGAGTCAACTTAATTAACCTATCCCTTAAGTTCAAAAGGCTAAGGTTTTGAAAAGTAGGTCAAAGTTCAATGTCACGAGTTTCGACAGCATTAAGATACAAATGTAACAAACAGTGATCAATCGCATAACTTCTACTAAGAATACACAATAAAGAGTTTGGTAGACACGGACCACTGGAAGGAGTGGAGCAAATGAAAGGCTTGGTGACGAGGCAACTATGCGAAATATCAAATCCCCATCATTTTTCGTTCAAAAGATATAGGCCAGAATAAAGTTTATGAAAAGTAGGTCAAAGTCCAAGGTCACGAGTCTTGGTACCAAAATGAAAGCAAGAGGTAGAATACCCCCGGTAGCCACAATCTCGCAAGAGTTTGAAATGGAAACCATATTGCTACTTTAATGCCCAGTGAGTTTGACCTTTGCCATCCTTTTCATCCCAAATTAGATAATGAACACCTTAGACCCATGGGTAGTTCATAAGACATGTTGAATCTAGGTGAAAAGTGTAATGCTTTAGAGCCTGAACACCATATGCTACTTCCATGCCCAGTGCACTTGAGCTTTGACTCCAAACTCGATAGGGAGCATCTTCGTCTCATTGGTAGTCAATATGTATATGGTGAATCTAGCTGGAAAGAATAATCCTCTACAGTCCGGAAACCATATTGCTGCTTCAATGTCCATGCGCTTTGCCCTTGACCCCAAATTCGATAGTGAACATCTTCATCCCATGGGTAGTCCATATAAATGTTAATGGTGACTCTAGGTGCAAAGGATACTGCTCTATAGCCGTGAAACCACTTCGATGTCCAGTGCTCTTGACATTTGACCCAAAATTCGATGGGGGAACATTTTGGTCCCACGGTAGTCCATATGTATGATATGGTGACTCTAGGTGGAAAGGATAACACTTTAGAGCTCCGAACCATATTGCTACTTCAATGTCCAGTGCGTTTGACCTTTTGTTCCCAAATTCAATGGCGAACATCTTCGTCCCATAAGTAGTCCATTTGTATGATATGGTGACTAGCTGGAAAGGATAATCCTCTAGAACCCGGAAACCATATTGCTACATATACTTCAATGTCCAGTGTGCTTGGCCTTTGACCTTTTGACCCCAAATTCGATAGGGGACATCTTCGATCCATTGTAGTCCATATGTCTGATATGACGACTCTAGGTGGAAAGGAACACTTTAGAGCCTGGAAACCATTGCGTCTACAGACGGACGGACAACTCGATACCAATATACCCCCCCCAACCTTTGCTGCAGGGGGTGTAAATAAATCTTGATGAAGCATCTATATGTGAAATATCAAAACTCTCGGTCTTCCTTGGTTCAATAAATATAGTCCAGGCGCCAGTTTTCAAAAAGTATGTCAAAGTCCACAGTAAAGGTCACTAGGTCAAAATTCTTAAAAACCACAGAAAAGGTCTGCTCGCGAGATATTTGTACAATGTACATATAAAAAATCCAACCCTTATTTTCCTTGGTTCTAATGATACAAGCCAGGTTTAAGTTTTTGAAAAATACGTCAAAAAATAAATAATAAAAATCAGGCAAGGTACACAACAAGTTCTTCAGAATTTCAAGCATTTGTAGCCATTCCTACCAAATGTCTTTTAGCCAGAGCTCTCGCCTCGTGATCGGGAGGTCGTGCGTTCGAGCCCCATTAAACCTAAGACGTTAAAATCGGTAGTGATTGCTCTTTCGCCAAGAGCTCGGACGGCATTGAGAAGTGAGAATCACGGGTCTTTCGGATATGACTTAAAAACGGAGGTCCCGTGTCGCTGCAGGTGTGGCACGTAAAAGAACCCTCACTGCTAAAAGCCAAAGCCAAAGGTGCTAAGTATAGGTCTAAATTTGCAGCCCTTCACTGGCAATGGTGGCGTCTCGATACGAGTGAAATATTCTCAATGGGACGAAAAACAAACATATAATGAATGAATCAATCAATAATCGTAATAAACAGACAATCAATCAATTTTACGAGGTAAAAATTAAGTCATTTATCACGAAATCTGACTTTTTGAATCGTTATTCAAATCCACTTAACTCGATTCATGGTTTGGGGGGGGGGGATGTTTTGATTTTTGTTCACAGACCCTACGTTGCAAAATGGTTCCATCAGCGATTACGTAATCTAAACAGATCGAAAATGTTCCACAAACACGCTGATGAACTCGGCACGGTCTCCGAAGACATTATTACATGTATATACGATATTCTGTCAAAGAGAAAGATGGATATTTTTTTTTCTAAACTCTCAGGGTTTTTTTATTCTCTCTATCACTTGGGCCAAGTCCTTGAATGAGAATCTACAGATTATCCAATGAAATGAAGTCTTACTGGTCAAAGGTCAAGGCTCATCCGAGATCAACATTATGTGTGTCAAGGGTTTGGGGAAATTTATGTCAAGTGTTGGATAAAAAAAACCTTCGACGACATGGACCATTTTCTATCGGCACTTGCTTATTGTAGATGTCCTTGAACGCGTACTTTATTCAAGGGAATCTGCCAACGCCTCTTCAAATTAGCATATCTTTAAGTCGGGGGTGGGGGTGTGAATTACTTCCCTTAACGCATTGACCATCGCCAGTGACTGCCCCTCCGCTTTGCGCTCGAGATTCAAGGGTCTTTTGGGTGATGTCTTGCAAATCCTGGGTCCTGTTGGGGGCATGCGCAGTCCAATAAGGAGCCCTCACAGCTTCAGCCCTGCATAGGTGGAATTTCTTAACCTTCACAAGGTCAAGAGAGGGTCAGGTAATCCGAATTATCTTTCCACACGTCATGCACCCTGGTCAGTTAGAGCTGTTGTAACGTGACTTACTACATTTTTCCTAAATGAACTTGTTAATCAACGTGCACACCACTTGCAGTAAAATGCGCTCGTCAAGACCGGGGTACACCTATACATGGCACATCCCAACACTAGTTTGATTGTCTGTAAGCAACTGTACACCTGGCACATCCCAACATTAGTTTGATTGTCTGTAAGCAACTGTTCTCTACAGTGTTGACGGTTCAACGAAATTTGCAGCATTTGAAGCAAGATTACTTAGCGTATGCCTAACACTGTTTTGGAATGATTTCAAGAGAAACGGATTTGACATTACCATATTTCACCTTTGCAGTGTAGTGGGAGATATTAACTCAAAATATTGAGAATATTGAGGGAATTGTGCAAATCGTCATACAAGTTTGAGACTTGTATAGAAGATCCTCTAAGGTGTAATATATAACTTTTAAAACCCTGGCCAAAAAAAATCTTATTTTTCAAAATGGCCACCCCTATCTAAAGATGGCGGTCATTTCACAAAACCTAAATTGTTTATTATATTTTAAATAATTCACAATCGTCCAAATAAGGTGTAAAATGCATGACCCTTATATAGTTTTCAAATTATGTTCCAAATTATCAAAGATACATTCACTTATCGTTCTTTTTTTTCGGCGCATGCGCAAAAATGGAAAAATACTACGTTTTTTCATATTTTTCAAAGACCAGACTTAAAGTGATGAAATAAAACATGTTGGAATGAATCAAAGAATAATATTTTTCGACTTATCATCCTATTATTTTCAAGACATAATTTCAGAAAAAAAATAGTGCTTGCGATGTGCAGGTATTTTCCTTTAATAATTTTATAAAAGCGTTTTACATGCACTTACCAGGGCACACTGGTGTAAATCGTTGGATAAATAATTGCAAGAGGTTCATTGTCAGCTCATTATGAGTCTCCCAAATACTTTATGATTTGCCCTTTTTATGATCATAAATTCGTACCTGAATTGACAGATTTGTGCCGACGCGAGATAAGCCAGCCAAGGAGGAATGGGCATAAAACCTCCGGATGGTGTACAGATCACACAGGCGTTAAATGACAGTGATGAACGATCGGGCTGAGTGTAGGAATTACATCATCGAACTCAGTCGAATTCCATTGGATAAACCCTCGGCCTGTTAACAGATTATGATGATGACTATCTCTTAGAAGGCATCAAAGATGAAAGAATTATGAGTGGTTGAATATGTTCATCTTACAAGTGAAGATTTAGATATACAGCATGCTCTTGGTCATCTCTTCACTCATCTAAAAGGCGTGGTCCATCTGTAAGAGTAAGTTAACATCCTTTATGCCATTTTTCCATGGAACGACCCATTCAGGTAGCAATGACTAAGCATGCTATGGACAAAGTAAAGAATAACATGTTTCTGCCAATCCTGGACAAAACATCTGTTATCATGGCAGACCAACCGCTTTCTGTTCTAGCAAAGCAAATTCCAGTGGGAATGGCCAATACGTTGTGATGTTTGGGGGCTTACATATTGAAATGGCTCATTTTCAAATTATTAAGTGATATTCCATCGGGAAGTAGATGGACTTGGTGCCTAACTGAAGCTGATATAGCAACTCCAGGACCGTCGATTCCTTCTTAGTATGCTCTAACGTAGCTAAAACACGCCATGTCTCATCAGGTCACTTCTGTGCACTTGATAATGTCAGCATATGAGGTATCTAATGAAGGAATTTGGTAATGAGTCAGTAACATTTGAAGATCTTATAGACTGGTGCAGAGACAGAAGAGAATGCCCACCACAATTCTAATTTTGGAGGTCGTTTTGAGTTGGAGCTTATTGTTTTGTCTTGCATAGGATCATTTAGGGAATCTGGATTTGAACTATATAAGCAGTCTTTGTCAAACTAATCTATACGTTTTGGTCTTGATCAAGTAAATTACGCAAGGTGGCTTCATACATGTGCGGGATATGGCGTCGATTCAACAGACTCATCAAAAATATAGCACGCGAATTTGCTACGGTACTTTACGGTCTATTTTCAAACATCGCAATTGATCAGCTCATGAACAGACACACGCTTGATAAAAGGAGATGATGGTGGTTGCGATCGGATTGACTGAAGACCCGTCAGCTCTGAGGCGCTGGATGGTAGCTGGATCAGAGATCAGCCGGTTGGTAGATGAATTTGAAAACGTTGTTATCCAGTAACTCCTTGGAAGACGACAAACACCATGAAGATACAATACCGTCACAAAAAGTCTTCTTAGGAGAGTAAAACGAAGGCTGTGGACGATTTTAGATATTCATTTCCTTGAGGATCGAGTGATTAGACCTGTATAATTTTATACAAAGGATGTTGTCGATTCAGACATAGCTACAATCGATACTTTAAGAGATATTGGGAAGCAAGCAATATACCGAGTTCTTAGACAGGATCCAAATATGAGGACACTGACTTCTATGATCCTTTAAAAAAGGATAACTCTCCTTTATTCAGCCGAAAGCAGAAACCAATCCTAGATCGTCGAAAGAAAAGCTTCATCAATTGGAAAAATGATTAATCTGTTTTTTAAGCTTCATTCCTTACCAAAGCAGACAGTTGCGATATGGAAGATATTTTCATCAAAAATTCAAATACCCTCCTTCATTGTCACAGGATGGGAACTATACACCGGAGTTGATGTGATGTTAATTCGAAGCAAACGTTTATCCAGCAAAAGATCCAGCTTCTGAAGCCTTCATAATTGATGGCACAGCGATGGTGAATTCAAAACCACCACGAGATCAAAGACATTGATGACTATGCACAAGATATTATTCTGCCATACATAACTCCTGTTTGAGCAAGTATCATCAGGTAGATATTGTTTTCGATGTGTACATACAGAATAGTCTCAAAGCAAATACCAGGACAACGAGAGGTCCTGGTTTAGGCGTAAAGTGGTTGGAACAAGCAAAACACCAAAAGCATGGAACAGCTTTCTTTGAGACAGTGACAACAAAACGGAACTTTTTAGATTTCTAAGTCAGCTGATTATTACCATAGAGACCAATAGACAAGTATTTGTAACTCTGGGTGAATATATCCTAACCAATGTAAATGTAGACACTACGCTGTGTTCCTTGTAACCACGAATAAGCTGACTCAAGAATGTTGATTCACGTCAGCATGCTGCAGTCAATGGTTTTGTAAGGTTGTTTCCAAGTTCAGTACAAGATACTGATGTTGTACCTCTTTGCAGATTCGACTTTTGCACAACTTGGCTTAGATAAATGTGGATAGGTTTATGGTCGAAGAAAAGACATTCGCTGGCTTCCGATACTCAACGATATTGGAGCATCTTTGGGGATTTCCGGTCTCTGCCTTGCCATTTTTCCACGCTTTACAGATTTCATGACTGTATCAGCATTTCGAGAGAGAAAGGGAAAAAACAGCATGACAGACTGGGAGATGTTTCCAGACGCTACAGAAAGTATTCACTCACCTTGGCATGACACCTGTATCGATTTTAGAAGTTGACATCGAGATCCTGGAGGACTTTGTGTGCATTTTATATGACAGGGCAACTTCTAATTTGCGGTCATAAAGCACGCTTTGAATTGTTCGCAAGAAAAAAATGCCCTTCTTATGCTATTCACCCGACTTAGAGATTGTTTTTACTCTAGCCACATCAAGAGGGCATCATAGCAAGGTGAACGTGTATGGAGCCAAGTTGTAACATGTAATCAGACACTGCCTGGGTCCTGAACATGGTTGGGTGAAAGACAAAGGCGATGGATATGGAAACCTAAATGCACATCATTGCCTTCTGTTGCAGCATCCTGTAAAGAACTTTTGAAATGTGGTTGCAAAAAATCAAATGTGGTGTGGTAACTGTAATGCTACCGTTCTGGACTTCTATGTACAAGTGTTTGTTGTACCTGTAATTGTCAGATCTAATGAAGTTCACCTTAATAAGACCATCTGATACAATGCGCCTTAAGAAAAAAAAAAGTGAACCTTATTCGAAATTTTTATTGTTGTAAATAAGATTTAAATATCAGTTTTACCATTCAGGCGCCATTTTGAAACGCGGAAGTTGCAATTTATTTTGTTTTAATGGCTATATTTAATATATCAGAAAACCATACAGACATAAGATTATAGAAATACCCACAAATTATCGATTTGACGGAGTTTTTTATTGATAATAGTAATGATAATATTTTACGAGGACGCCATTTTGAAAATGAGGGTGGCCATCTTGAAAAAAATTTTTTTGTTTGGCCAGGGTCTTAATTTTGGAACATATTAGTTAAGTAGTCGTTTATGATGCAAAGTGTTTGCTTGTATATGATAATTTGCACAATTTTACTCATACTACATGTATCTCCCACTAGTGATATCACTTCCAAAATCAAATTTGGGGTTACAAGGTTACTGCACCAAATCAATACTGTTTGTTTTGGGTTTTTTTTTGTTCGTTTGTTTTATTGTTTTTTTATTTATCTTTTTTTTTTTTTAGTTGTTGTTTTTTGTTTTGTTTTGTATTTTAATGTCATAAAAACATGACTAATAAACCGACAAAAATTGATTTCCGTTACATACAAATTTCGACCCAGAATTACATGCACTCCATTTTTAAATAAAGATACAGTGCTCACAACTGGTAAGCTTAAATTTGAGTCTCATTCCACAATCAATCTAAAGTAAATGCGACTTATTTCGACATTCCTTTGCAAATTCTCCTTTCTTTCAGGGTTTGCTTTCCATAATACTCCAGAGAGCCCTCATGTAAACAATATACGCAATGGATAAAAATTATTCAAGCGCAATTCTGTTGATTCAGATCTCGAAATTTGAAAATTATAAATAACAAAACACATGCTGACTTGTCTCCAGGGCATTTCCATTGTTATCAGAAACTTTCTCAAAAGCTTGACTGAGTATCAGCTGTTTTCTTCTGTATGTTACACCAACTACATGTTTATACGAAAGCTTACTTTGTTTTATAAATTGTTTTCTTGCACAATGGGTGATAAAAGCTTTTTCATCATATTTAATATTATATTAAAACAGTAATCATAATCTGTTTCCTCATCTAACTCCACGAGTGACCAAAGCTCGAAAGGGTTATTCCATTACTTCAATCAGTTATTTATCACTAGAGAAAGTTGTTAAAGTGAACGCTCTCCATTCAGGAAATGGTTAATGTAAACAACAACTGCGGCTGTACTCATACATGTTTGCTTGACACTTCACCAAATAGTGTCATTTCCTTTTGGAAAATTGTCTACATATATATATTGCAGTGACGGAAAGGGGATGTCCATGAAGTTGCTTTTGATGTTCATCATATTTCAAACGAAAGACTACTGACTTTTTTTCCCACATTGTGAAGTAACTTTGAGTAACAAAACTTTTTTTCATTTCATATAAGGTAGTATGAGAATCGATTTAAAAAAGTCAAATTGTAAATAAAAATTGTTTATGATAACCCCCCCCCCCCTCTCCTGAAAGATTTTTTTTCCTGCACTTATTTTCTTTTAAAAACATCAACCACATATGTTCTTAACACTAACCACAAGTAAAAGGACGAAGGGTTGTATTGTTTTCCATTTCTGTATAGTGTGTGTTACACATACATGGAGATCGAGAACCATTTTTGTAATACATTGACTACTTATGTAAGGAGAGAAATATTCATACAAAAGATGGTTTGCGTAAGATTCTACTTTAGACAAAATGGCTTGATTTCTACAGCGTTCAACTCTCTGCAACATGTACATCAAAAAGTTTGTCATCAGTTCATGAATACGTGAACACCAGTCGCCAGTTGGACTCCACATAGTTTCTAATCACCATAATGAATATTTATATTTTGAAAGTGCCAAAAATCGAAGAAACTAAGCCATTATCCTTGAAGCTTTAAGAAACAAATAATACCCGAAGTATTATTTCTTCTCATCTATGAAGGACTTGTACGACTTTCTACATGAAGACAATTTTCAGAAAAGGTAACCTTTTTTTTTTTTAACTTTCATTTCCAGCCATTATATGACACCAACAAGGGTTAGAATTTGGACCAAGAACATCAGCCCAAAAAATCAAGCCAGTTTGACTTTTAGTGAGAACCTTAATGCAACAGATACCTAAAAATGAACAACACTGATGACGACTTTGAAATTAAATGTAGTGACATCGAAACTTCAAAGTTTAACAGTGTTATTCATATTGACAGGTCAGCCTGTATTGCATCAAGTGCTGGCACCATTTATCCCCTTGTCACATACCAATACAAATATTATTACAGAAACAGTTTATTATTGTTTCATTACTGAATAAAATTAATTCTGCATTACAACAGAAGTATGTGGACGTGTGCATCATGTACTCACAGTGAAAACTAGGTATCACAATATCACTCGTTATGGGTGATATTAATTAAAAGTTTTCTCTTGTAATTAAAACATAGTCTCATTTTTGTTCTGTAACTCTAGTCTCCAAAGTAAGACAACTCCTTGTATATTTTAGAGTAGTAAATTGACCATTTATACACAATACTGTAAAATATTAGTTAATCAAGCAATCACTTGAGTTGGAATTTTCCCAAACTCTTATTCTTTTCTTCAAATCATGTATGTTATCATGAAATAAATTCAAACTTCCTGAAAACGAAGAGAAAAAAATTTAACATGGGGAGCGGAGCGGACCGAAAACCCTTGGCTAGCGAAGATGCCTGGGTTCTGATAACAGTTGACAATTTGATCATTGAATAATTTTTTCCTAATTTGCATCTGACTTTGGAAAGACTAAAAGTTGTCGGACAGAAATTCAAAAGAAACATTTCACTTCTCATGGTAACTCAGTTTAAAATAAAACCTGTTTTCCTGTGTTGTACATGCTACAGAGCCCTAAATTAACCAGTGCTTCATTATATCCCAGTCAAATGTAGTTCAACAAACCTCTTTGTACAAAAATGTCAGAATTTTTATATTTTATGAAACAAATATTTACAGAATTCTTCTCACTTTTCTCTCTATCTTCTTTATTCTTCTCTCTTCTTCTGTATCTGTCTTTCGTTCTTCACTTTTGCTGTCAACAATGTGTTCTTCACTGATTGCGTCCTACAAACTGTGAAGCAAGATTACGTTATCTTTCAAAATCATAACGAGCGTTGAACATTTGACAGGACGAACTTTCTCTTGAGTGACGGTCGTCCTGTTCAGTTCATGATATTGCCTACTAAATACTCTAACATAAATGTATGTAAATTAATGTTCCAAGCACAAAAAAAGCAATGACCCAAAAATTATTTTTGAAGTGAATAATTTTCATCCTGAGTTCCCCCCTCCCTCCTGAAAATTTTCATCCCCCCCCCTCCTCAACAATGTTTTAAGCAATATACATGTATATGTATGTGTACCTATAGTAAGCGAAGAAAAGTTAACTTCCTTGACAAATTATTTAGCACAAACTGGAAGTCAGAAATGGTATGATTTCAATGCATCTAATCTACAAGTCTTCTAATATTAAAGTTATATGAGGTAGCAAATTAAAACATTTCAACAATGACTCAATACAATCTTTATCTTGACCACGTGAGAGTTGCACTCATGACATCAATCCAAACATATATTGCTTCTGTGGAAAAATCTGTAATCCTTATGTACTTGATTTTTATCTGTTTTTAATACAATAAAAGATCTGCCATTTTATAAGGCAGTATCCAGGACCCCCTCCCAGGGTCACGTGCTTGCCCACCTGATTTTCACCCTGTCTACCAATATCTTCAGTAGTCTTAGACTACAAGACCAACATTAATTAGTGTTCAACCCCGCCAAGCACTTGTTTGCCCTTGAGAAGATTTAACTTATTATTTTTTCACGCTTTCTCTATTTTACACCAAATTCTGACATTACTAACTTACAATTACAGCTCAGGTGGAAATTATTTTGCCCACTGGCCTCCGTGGGCCAATTTTTTAGTGAGCATTTAACTGTCCACTGTTGTATATACTATAGAATTGTATAACACTCAGGTAAATGTCCATTTCAAATGTCCACTGTGATTCTAAGTGAAGAGCCCACAGTGGAAAATGGGCATTCAAAAATCCATCTGAGCTGTACTGTATATCAAAGACAACCTCACATAAAGCTTCAAATATCCAGTCTCTGCCTTTTCGTTCCACTCTATCAATCAACTGTTTCTTCCTGCAAACAGAAGATTATCAAAATACATTTTTGCAATGGTGGCAGTCCAAATAATGCAAAAACCCTCCGAAACTCGTTGCGTGGGATATAACTAGAGAGTGATTTTATATACATGTATATATATCTGAAACAAGCATTCTGAGAGTATTGATTGGCAATACATAGCCCCCTACCGATCGCAAAAATTATTGGACTGCAACAAAATTCGGAGTTCAATACGTAAGTACAATGTAAATGGTAATGGGGAATCACATTAATTTTCTAAGTCCAAAGACAATTGAAGTTTGTTTTTGAGTCAACTAGATGTGTCGTGCGACACGAATGCCCCGCCAACAGTGAAGTCTTATGAAGGAAATTCGTAAGGTGAAATTGAAAGTTTTTCAAATGCATGAACTGTGGCGTATCCATATATCAAATTTGAGTTGAATGTGTGCACCGTTGCAGAGATAATGAACAGAAACGGAAAATTTCTGGGGGGGGGTTAAGTTCAAGAGGGCTAACCTGTGAAAAATCATTGGACCATGACCAACTTCGAACTTGACCTGCATATTCCTGTGATGTATCAATGTCTCAAATTTGAGTTGGTGTGTGCAACCGTTGCAGAGAAAATGAACGGAAACGGAAAATTTCTCTGATTTTTTTTCTAAGTTCAAGAGGGCTACTCTGTCAAAAATCATTGGACCATGACCAACTTTGAACTTGATCTGCATATTCCGGTGACGTATCCATATATCAAAATCTGAGTTGAATATGTGCAACCGTTGCAGAGATAATGAATGGAAACCAAATGATGACGGAAGGACGGAATGACCAAACAGGGTACACTATAAGCCCCGCCATTTTATGGCAGGGGCATAAAAACATATGTCTGCCCCCTGTGATGTCAGATGAGTAGTTTCAAAGGAGTTGTGTTGAGGATGGCAAATTTCTAAGTTCAAATGGCCTTAGCTCCCACAAAAATTAGGGGATCAACACTTCCTGGTAATATGCACAACTACATACAATGTATGATGTCCTTGCTACATATCAAGTTTATTAAAATTCGGATCTTAAGTAGTTTCAGAGGAGTTGCGCTGACAAGGTTATTCATGAGGATTTAAGGCAAATTTCTATGTTCAAATATGGCAATAACTTCGCCCTGACACATAATGTAGAGGATTATCAACAATTTCAGCTCTGTAAATGTGTGCACAAGCTACGATGTATAGTCATTTTTGCTACAGATATGAAGATTTAAAAAAATTTGGGTCTCTAGCCATATTTTTCAGAGGAGTTCACGCATGTGAAAAACTCTTTGTCTTCTCTACCCGAGTAGTTTATCCATATTATGGTGTGTAAATTGGTAGTTGTGTTGTGTGTGTGGGGGGGGGGGGGGTGGGGGAAGACATAATTTATGACTGGGTGAAAAATCAACAGACCAAAACGAAATTCAAACATAATTTGCAACTTATTTTATAATACTTTCATGTAAAATACTCAAATCTGATTGGCCAAGAAACAGTTGAATAAACAAGTTTCCCTCTGTGTATAGAAAATATGCCCTCCAGGGTGACATGTATCATTACTTGATAATGGGTGATATTATGAAATATTCATAATCATACATCAAATTCAATGCACATTTGGTTTGCCAGATTGTTAAACAACATCGTCTGAGCGTTTGTGATAAACGCAAATACCTGCACTGAAATACAAAATATTACACGGCAGTGATCAAAACCAACAGACGATTACAACTAAATGTTTTGTTGTTTTTATAGCGAGCGAAGCTCACTACAATGATTAGGAAGTCATGTGACTTGCTGTCTATCAGCTGAAAAGCCATGACTCCAAGTTTCGACCCACAATGCATCTGCAAAAATGTCGTCTTCACTGCGGTACACATCATTGACAAATCCGTATTAAATAAAAATGTTGTTTGGATAGTACCACAAACGCTTTAAAATTCCAGGCAAACTTTCTCATACCTTCATATGTTTTGCTGTTGTTGATAACTGCTTTAATATTTTGAAAGAAAACAAGACATTGATTGCAGCTGAAATACGACATCACAATGCAACATGTTCACGTCGACTGCGTTATTTTTCCTGCTTTAAATAAAGATGCTGATTTTACTCGCTCGCACCAACGGTAGCACCGTCAACATATTAACATTCAGTATTATAACACAATATTGCATGTAGTTGAACTTGATAGTAACATTGAAAATATTCGTCCCTAGAAAAACACTGTCAACCTTGGCTATGTTTACAATGTTTTTCTTGGGGTGAAAATTTCAATGTTACCATCAACTACAACTGTACATGCAATATCTATAAATGGCAAAGCAATGTACCAAATGTCAAATGGATACCGTTAAGGAACAACGAAAAAAAGTGTGGAAAACCGATTTCACGCTATATTTCTAGGTCCAAAAGCAATAACTTGGTGAAAAATAAACAGATTGAAACAAAACTCAAATTTGAATTAACCTCCAGAGATCTGTGAACATGCTGTTACTGTAGCATTTCAGCTTCCAATTTAAAGATCCATGAAATAAAATCCAGAAAACTAAGTTGTGTTGGACAGAAGGGCAGAGTACAAACTAATAAATAGTTCGTCAGTGAAGGTGAAAGCAAATATTTCTTTCTTATTCTATAAACAGTATTTTCAAATTTCAATCCAATCAAAATCTCAGTCATCAATACAATGCCTGGGTTGTTTTCATTTATATGGCTATGCCTATTTTGATGAATATATCAGTGAACTAAGCACAGAGTATTTTCCAGATCACCCAGGTCCGTAAAATTGGAAAATAATCAGTGTAAAAATCATTAAATGGTACTAAAATTCCCCCAAAATACATGTTGAGTACTGTATATGAAATTCGAAACAATGTGAACTTCAAGCTTCAATCTTTAAAAATGAAAAAAAAAAAAAAAAAAAAAAAACCCTTGGAGACATTTTAACATTCTTTACAATGCTCTTTATAATATCTGTAGGCTTTGGCAATACCCACAATATAAATTATTACTGCATGTTTCAATTTAGATCTAAGGGCAGATAACTCTAATTGCTCTTTTTTGTGTGCAGTGTAGAGAGGGTCCTTAATTAGGACTACTTAGATAAACTAATTAGTAAATAGTAAAACCTTATTGTGATTTAATTTTCTCGGTGTCTAAAAAAACCCCATTTTTTATTAGTGTATAGAGGGTCTTTAATATATATATGATACGGGACTAAATGTGAACTAAACACCAGGCAAATAACCTTGACCTTTACTTAATCAGCTAATCCTGCAAGCAATTCTCTCTTCAAACAAACTTATCAACAGACAGCCTGCAGTGTTAGTAAAATCAGAATTGTTATTTACTTTAAAATAAACCATGCATACCATGTATATCTACCTAGACTGTTCCCGCAGACAAAACGATAGAACGGTCAGTGGTAACACGCGGCTGCCGATATCAAATACCATATGCCACCCAACATTACCGGACGTTACAACGCCAACACACACTCAACATACATGATTGTTCGTAGTGCTAACTAAAAACGTTTACATACCTAAATCTCAATGATATTTTTGGTGATAAACCAATACAAATATGCTGGACCTGGGGAGATTTACAGTACGCCAGAAGGTTGAGTTACCGTTCTTTCCACATCAGCCGGATGTCCGCTCATTTTTAGAAAGTTCAAAGCGAACCGATATAGATATTGTATTTCCGGATAAATATGACACTCGGCCGAATCTTGCACTGAGTTGTCGGTCCTTTCTCTCCTCTTACCTTACTTTTACGTAATTTTATGGTAGGGAACGTGGCCGCTGACATTGCAGGACCCCCCCCCCCCCCACCCTTTTCATATATTTTAGATTTGCAGAATTGGTATAACCTTTTCATAAAATTTTCTGTTCAAATGGTGACCTTTTCCAGTGGCGGATCAAGGATTTGTCGAAAAGGGGGGGGGCCCGCGACCCTTTGAAAAAAGTGGGCCTGCTATATTCGCTGGCTAGAGAGTCTAGAATGAAACCAAGTGGGGGCCCAGGGGCGAAGTCCCGGAAGCTCTAGGGTTAAGGGCTTTTTCAAAGTCATTTCTTAGGGGTTTATTAGCTATAATTCTATACATAATGATAATTTTTGGATAACACCAAAAGGGAGGGGCCCGGGCCCCCTGGGCCCCCCCCTCTAAATCCGCCACTGTTTTCACCAATGAACAAACAAGACTGATCAAGGTGGATCAAATTTAGAAGGCCATTCATAAAATAATTGAGTAAACATTACCCTTATCAATTATTCCATGCTGATTTCTATACCTTGTCATATAATCTTCTGGTAGTGGAAAAAGGCTAACCTATTGCAGCGGCACGTCCCTATCTATCGGGTCATATAGTAAGTGCCCCCCCCCACAGGGGGAGTATAACTAGCTTGCACCTTTGGTGTTGTTTTATTGGAACTGCAGCCGCAAGCTTTATTTGTTCATTTAAAATCGAAAATAGTTATTAAAAATTGAACAACCCAGAAATAGCGATAAGTGTTTGAAACTCGCTGTAAAATTACTGGACATGAGGGCTAACTACTTGTAAAAATTTGTAGCCCTGGCCGCGAAGAGCATGCATAGCCCTGCAAATATGTTTTGTTAGGTATACTAAATATCTTAATTAAACGATCATTAAAATGTCGATTGTTATAAATATTCGCAAAGTTATAACTCGATAGGCACAATCTAAAAGTTTCTTATTTACCAGGCACATCACTTGCAATTTGGATTATTAGATAACCCCTAAAAGTCTAGCAGCATCTTTTTTTCTTTTTAAAATCAATTTATCATATTTTTTGGGGGTTTTGTTTTAATTTAACGATCAGTCCAGAACTGGCCGGATTCTGATTGAAACGAAAGTCTCTTTGCTTTGTAATATGCTACGCTGCTCAGTGCCTCCAATTTATTTTCATTTTCTTATTTAACTTTTTGCATAGAATAATCTATATTGCTCTTAATAACCACAATTGACAATATTGACATACTATATTCATATTATTAGGTACTGGAAACTACCGAACCAGTCTGGTGATTTTATAAATTGCAGGACAGACCTGTAAAATTTTTTATGAAGAAATAATCATGTACTAATTTAATATGATGTTGACGAATATATCGAAAATACGAATAGAATAGTAAGCCCGATATTCGTATATCGATTTTTGGTCATTCGTTTCAGCTCTAAGAAATATGCATGGTGGTGCGGATATTCCTGGGAGCAATAACTCTTCATCTTCCAAAAAATATATCCGGGCCGGGTCCCAGCATGGCTGCCAAATAGAACACAGAGATCGGACTGGCCTTTAAAAGCATCGAACTGGGGATCTCAGGTACACAGTCAACTCTCTGTACAGTATTGATTACTAGGACTTGATTTAATAGGTTAGCCCACTAGCCAGAGCTCTAGAAAGAAGTCATGCATGATAAATATACGTATCCTAGCACTAGTCTAACAACAAAGATCCAAACTACAGAAGTTCTAAAAATATTATTGTGGACCATTTATAACTAGCCATACTGCTTTCCAGAAGTGAATGAATATTGAATGATGCAATTTTAAGTATCAATCTTCCAATCATTTAACTCGAAGATCTTTAAATTGAAAATCTTAATAAGGGAAGCAAAACTTACCAATTGTTTGTCAGTGGCGGATCCAGATTTGTCCGAAAAAAGGGGGGGGGGGTCTTGAAAAAGGAGCTAGTAGCTTGGTCTTCGGATGAAGGTCAGAAAGTGGGGCCAGGGCGCAAGGTGGAGCCCCGGAAGCTCTCGGCGTTTTTGCTTTTTAAAGTTTACTTTTAGGTTAATTAAGCTATATATTTATACATAATAATAAGTTTGTCACCCAAAAAAAAAAAAAAAAAAAAAAAAAAAAGAGGGGGAGGGGGGGGTTTCTAATCCGCCACTGTTTGTGAATCACTTTTAATTCTTACAACATAGCAAATAAAGAACTAAATTCTTCACTTTTAAAAGTTCGCAAACATTTCAATTTTAACTTTCGAATTCAGTATATATTTTTAATAAATTCTTGCTCTCTCTCTCTCTCTCTCTCTCTCTCTCTCTTACTCTCTCTCTCTCCTCTCTCTCTTCTCTTCCTCTCTCTCTCTCATCTCTCTCAAACATCTCTCTCTCTCTCTCTCTCTCTCTCTCTCTCTCTCTCTCTCCTTTTTTTTGTTTGCGAAAGGGGAGTCCGGGGACCCCGCCCTTTTCTGGTATTCGTCCTTGTAGTGTGCTTTATCTATAATATAATTGTAAAACTTGGCACTCATTTGTTTGAATCCATGGTACCAACATATGTAACAATTTTGTGCAACATGTAACATTGATATATATCTGGGAATCAATAAACCAATAAAATTCCTTTATCTTACTGATTGCACTCCAACACAACTTTCCACCACAGGCGCTTGACGTTTCACTAATCAATAAAAAAAATATATATTCTGTGTACTAACTTATGACAATAAGTAGTATCCACAGGAATATTTTTTTCTTTAATTATATAATGATATGAAACGTTCAAGCGCCTTTGGTGCTTATCCACCTCATATTGGGAGTTTATACCAGAGGCACCTGAAGTTGTGGATTGTTATTAACCCACCACCCCCACCCCCCCCCCCCCTTTTCTCAAATATTATGAAAAAATAAATATGTAGAAACTATAGAAACTAATAGTATCTAACAAGTTGTCATTTTAAAAAGCTTGCTAAAAAGTAGAAACTAACTATTGCAGATAGACTCATGAAAGTGATCGGTGGGAAATCACATATTTTTTAATTTTAATGAGAAGGGAGGGGGAGGGGGCAGTTTGCTTACAAAGGTTTTTACCCCCCCCCCCCCTTTTTTTTTTTGTATGTGTGTTAATGGACATGTATTTAGGTTCATGCTACACGTATTAACTTAATTTCTAAATCACGTTGGCTGAATAAATTCTTTTTTGTAACAACAATATTTCCTATAAAATTTTGTTGTGTGCACCATTAAAGCTACACCCGGTTTGTGTACGACTTACTAAAACATTCAAGATGGCGGAGTGTGAGGCTGGAGCGTCGAGAAGTAAACAAAGAAAGACAGACTTTTGTCTGTCTCCAAGTGATTTGTTGCCTATGGTCCAAGACGATTTGTCAGCAGCTTTATTTAGTCTGTGTTCAACCAAATCCAAGTTGTTACCGTACAAACTGACGTCATGTAACGCAGCAGCTTCTACCGGCGTGTCTTTTTCTAAAGCATTTTGTGAACTGGAGAACTTGGATAAGGGCTTCTTTTTGGGTGATGTGTTCAGAAGAGGAATAAACATTGGAATTGATTTTCTGTATGGAAAAATTCCAGAAGCAAAACATGAGAAAATTATATTAGAAAAGCTTGTCAAGTTTCTGAAATTTGGTAGGTTCAATAATGGCTATGAATCTCTCTTTGAAGTGCTTGTTTGACCCCCATAATTATGTTGTTATCTCAGTGACAGTCTGATTAAAATCAAACCTCTCACTTTGCTCATTACACGGACAGTCGTTCGCACAAGAGGTTTGATTTTAAATTGTTGTTTCTTGAAATCTTTTTGTTAATGAATAATGTTAGCTACGGTAATAGTGCAAATTATATTACTCTACATTCCTCCCTTTAACTTGTACAACTCAGGGTACATAGAACTTGGATAATGAGGAGATATTGTTATTTTGCAGGTGAAATGGTGAAGATGGTCAATGTAGACTTTGAAAATGGAATCGACATGACTACCCTGCTGGTAAACCATCTTTTCGGAAAACTGGCTGCTTCACCAGACTTCACTATCGACAATAATTGTAAGAGTTTACGAAGAGGAAAGGAGTGTCGCTGTAGTGATGGGAGTTGTGTATTAACAGGAGATTATGGAGATACCAGTATAGGTATAAAGTTAACGCATGCAATACAATATAGCTAGCTCAGTAGAGTTTTGAATGCCCACTTTCCACTGTGGGCTAGCCACTTGGAATCAAAGTGGGCATTTGGAGTGGACATTTACCTGAGTGTTATACAACAGGGGCTGACAAATCCCATTGCCAGACGCCCGAGGCATGTGGGTTTTCTGGCAGGGCAAGTGAATTTGAAAAATCCAGTCAGAGTTGTCTTTCGTTATGTAAACTAGTCATCTTTGTGAACCAGTTCAATCTGTCATTATGAGATTTCCTAACCAATGTCGAATGATAATTTATACAGAGCATATTCAACATTTATTGGTAGACAAATTGGCAGTAGAAGGCTGAGTAAAAAATTTCAAAGCGCAAATAACTTGAAGCACTTAAATCTCATGAAACTAGTTGGTTCACGGGAGTTCAAAAGTAGGGCAGCAAAAAATGAATAAATGTCACGAACTATGTTTTTTAGTTTTATTTTGTTAAAGGTAGGGCAAGTAAAATCACAGGAAGTGCAAGTGAATTTTAGTCATGCACTTGCCTGTATATTCAGTGGTCATTTAAATGCTCACTCTAAAATTGACCCACAGAGGCTCCACCTGAGCTGTACTGTAGATTTCAGTTTTACCTGTCAGCAAAACCCTATTAAACATGTATACTAATTACTAACTAGTACATGGTTCGAAATTCACTATATAAAACTTGCAAAATGCGAGTTGAAATATCTAATTTGCGAGTTAAGAATTTCGAAACTTAAAAATTGAGAGTTAATTTTTCCCCGAAAAACCCTGTTCCTTTCCGGTTTTGTCTAATAAGTATTAGCTTTGTAATTGTTAGAAACATTGTTAAATGCCTGAATTTAATATGACACTGTACAAGTATCAATTAGGCTTCTTTCAAGTTTTTAATCAGTTACGGGTCCGTATTTTGTGTCATTGATTAAAAAAATCAAACACATGATGTCGTCTGAAATTAAGATTTTAAGCTTTAGTTTTAAATTGCAAGTAATCTTTGGAAATTGTGAGTTCAAATTATGAGTACTATATGCAGCAATTAATTGCGAGTTGCCAAAATTGGGAATTTCTATCCCTGTAGTACTAAAGTAGGAAGTATAACATTGCGTTTAATACTGAACCAAGGTTTGATATTGTATACTGTTTTTAGTGTTTTACCCCTCTCCGTCCATCATTCCATCCTTTACACATTTTTGCGTAATATAATTTCTCAGCAATCATATATCACAGGCTGCTAATATTTTGCATGAAGCTTTGTAGTGTAGGTTTAGTATATCATGAGATGCATTTTCAGATTCATTGGACATCTACTTCCTGTTTGCCGAGAACATGGAATTTTTCATATATACATGTACATGTAGCGCTCATATACCACAATTTTCGTAACATAATTCTCTGCAACTATATATCACAGGCTACTAATATTTTGCACGAAGCTTTATATATACAATGTACATTCATTTACATGTAGGTATGATGTATTGTGGGATGCATTTTCATATTCATCTGCAGACATCTACTGCCCTTTTTGCTGAGAACTTGGAATTATGTACAACTGTATTAACAGTTTTGATAAGTTTAGAGCAGGGCAGGGGTTCAAAATTCTTCAAGCCCGATGCCCGGGACTAATTCTGGGTTCGGACTAGGCATTTATATTCGCCAAAAGTCCAGGGACTTGGCATTATTGTTATATTTTTTTTAACTTAAGTGAATTAAAAATTTGACAATTTAATTCATACCGGTATTGTTTTTATTCATTCTAAACAAATAAGTTATATGCATGTTTGTATTAATTATGGTGATTAATGAAACAAAACAACAGCAGAAATATGCTTTATTAAGGTTACTCTTTCAGATTTCTTTACATTATAAATTGTGATAAAATCAATGACGTTAAAATAAGTATAATCAATGTGGACTTTAACATTTTTTCTTTGGACTTTCCTAGAATGCATCCTTTAAGTTCCAGACTTGACCATCATAAAAAAAAAAAAATTTGAACCCCTGGCAGGGGTATCACTAGTGAGCATCGACTTACAGGTTTCTTGTTTTTCTTGCAGGAAACCTTCAAGTTTGGCATGGCAGTGTGGAGATCATTATCAAAAATGAACTAGTTGTTGAAAATTTGGAGAAGGAAGCAGACAGTGCTGGTTTGAAATCTCCTGTAGACATTAAAATGAAAAATAGTAGTTTAAGTAGAAATCCACAGCTGGTCGCCGAGACGATTGTGTTTTCATTTTTGCAGAAAAAATCTCACCCTGAGTTGTCCAATTTCCTTATCCCATGTGTAGGCATTGCAAATAGTGCCATGCTTATAATGTTTTATGATTCAGAACACGATGTCTTTTTAGAGAGTTCTTATGTTCCTCTTTTATCTCCAACATGTGAAAACATGTTTTCAGTGGAAGCAATTTTGGTCGCATGGTTAGCAGTCAATTACAGATTTCTTTGTACAGGCTTAACAGATGAAATGCTTCCATTTAAAGCAGGTTTCTTTGAAGAAGCTAAAGACAAGAAAACTGTATATGAAAATGAACTGCAGATGCTGAATGTAAGTCAAACACTTGTAAAGGAGATCATTTTACCAAGTGAATGGGAATTTAATGATTTTTTGATGGAAAGCCGGAAAAGAATTGGAAAGTGGAAACTTAACGAGAATGAGTAGACTTATTGGTATAGTTTCCATATATATTAATACATGTATGTTTGAGCAATTGCTCTAAAAGCTTATTATTTCTAAAATTTACACAATCATCCGGCATATCTTAACTTGTTTTTGTTGTTATTTGACTTTGTTGCTCTGTAACACTCATATAACAGTGGAGCCTGTTATTGGTGAAAGCAAGATAGAAAGAAAGTGCATCTCCTTGAACATAGACTTGAAATGTTGTTACATACATTGTATTAATTAATTTTCCTCATATACATTCTAATTGTAAAAGGCTGCATGGGTACGGTAAGCTTAGTACATAGGCCCTGTCCGCATGTCCAATTAATTACCGGTAAAACCAGATCTTTGATCTGCTCCGATATTCTGATGTTGCTACAAAGCAGCTGGTTTTAATCAGATTGTTCGCAATTCGCATGTCAAAAATTAAAGTTATGTTGTGTTATATTTTATTGGTGTTACTGTAAAAAAATTTGTTCAAGATCCCGTGTATGGAAATGACTTTTTTTTTTATGAAAATGCACATGCGTCTTGTAAATATAGATTCCAAAACCGCACCAATAATCCGGATTTTCATAAAATTGACTGTTTTGACATAATTTTGACAGTAAAAATGAACTTGGCCACACCTTTGTATTAAATCTAACTTGTGTTATTTTGAATCTACTCTGAATTCAAAGATGATATATTCTTGAAAGTATAATATACATACATGGTTGTGGCCATAGAGAACATTTTATTGAAATGTAGCAAAAACAGTTAAATTTTATGACGTGCGGACAGGGCCGATGTGCTATGCTTACGGAAGTAACAGAACCCAGTCCTTTGATGTGCACCCTCTTCAAAATCAGGCATTAGAATTTTATTAATGTTACGTTCGACATGCCCGATTTATAAGTCACTTTGTTTGTCATTGCTGTGGTCGACAATATGAAGCATGGCTGTTTTTATACATTAATAGTGCCCCGCCAAGTATCGGTGGGAGTCCTATAGTAGTCGGCTTTTCCGTCCGCCACAAACAGTTTTCGCGCGATAACTCAAAATAGCTTCCACCAATTAATATGAAACTTTAGGGCAGTGCAAACATCTATTGATGTCACCTCCCTTTCAATTTTGGAAATTTCTTGATTTTAAATTTCGAAGATATGGAACTTTTTTCCATGAAAAGGGGTGTTTTTCAGTAGTCAGATTGACACTTTCAGAAAGTGTGTATCTCCATAAAGGCAAGCTCCCTTTCATTTTTTTTAGCTCACCTGAGCCGAAGGCTCAAGTAAGCTATTCTGATCAAAATTTAAAATTTGTCTGTCGTT
>CAJDSM010018875.1:0-10013 GCA_903981925.1 Ostrea lurida
AAAGTTTATGAAACAAGCGCCTGTGGTCACTAGATATATTGTGTGAAATATACCGGGTATATATATTTTTTGAAAGGGTGTAAAGTCATGTAGCATCTTAGAATAGTTATACACATATTTATTTTCACACAGGCATATTGATAAGTGTTGATGTCAATTGGCTATTATCGCTGATAGAACCCGTGGGGGTCCGGGTTAGAATACGTCTCCAGCATCCCCTTGCGTGTCGTAAGAGGCGACTATATGGGTCGGTCATTCGGATGAGACCGGAAAAACCGAGGTCCCGTGTCACAGTAGGTGTGGCACGAAAACGATCCCTCCCTGCTCAAAGGCCCGAGTGAGCATAGGCCTAAATTTTGCAGCCCTTCACCGGCAATGGTGACGTCCCCATATGAGTGAAGTATTCTCGAGTGGGACGTAAAACAATAAATAATCAATCGCTGATAGTATTTGGACGTAGACCGCAGTAGGAGACGGTGGTTTACGCAAGGCATTAACCAAACGAAGTGTCCCCAAAACCACAAATGTCTTTTTAATAACTTATCAAATTCAAACCATTGGCCTTTAGACAAAGAGAAAGTAATTGCAATGTATTTCATTATCGATATGCTTATTTTTGCCACGAAATTCATTTCGTCAATTCGGATTAAAAATTCCCTGTGGTCTGTTTTGTTGGTTTTTATTTTTAACATCCAATCGTACACGTGTAGAGGCATGACCAGTGGTGGGAGAAGTACCACAAATTTTGACCTACATGTACATGTATATGAAGGACGCTCATAGCCGTAATAGTGAGGGTTCCTCGTCATGTCGTCTACCTTTTAAGGAGGTACGAGTATCATCATGGCTGACTTCATTTTAAAACAGGACTGGAATAACTTTAAGTCAGGGTTTTTTGTCAAGCACGGGTTTTAAATTTTATGCCCCCGTGATCGAAGATCGGGGAGCGTATTGTTTTTATCCTGTATGTCATTCTGTCTGACACTTTACCCTCTGCTCGAACCTTTGTATGGTAAGTACTAGGGCTTTGATATCTCTTATGACAAGACCTTTCCGTG
The DNA here is from genome assembly GCA_903981925.1 of Ostrea lurida. Taxonomy (NCBI): domain Eukaryota; kingdom Metazoa; phylum Mollusca; class Bivalvia; order Ostreida; family Ostreidae; genus Ostrea; species Ostrea lurida. The sequence continues at coordinate 1,059 of CAJDSM010018875.1, forward strand.
GATACCAAAATTTTTGACCTCTTGACCTTGAAATTTGACCAACTTTTCAAAAACTTTAACCTTAGCTATAACTTTTGAATGGTGAGAACTAGGGCTTTAATATATTTCACATGCATGCTTCTTATGACAAGGCCTTTCCGTGGGTACCAAAAGTTTTGACCTCTTAACCTTGAAGTTTGACCTACTTTTCAAAAACTTTAACCTTCGCTATAACTTTTGAATGGTGAGTACTAGGGCTTTGATATCTCTTATGACAAGGCCTTTCCGTGGGTACCAAAAGTTTTGACCTCTTAACCTTGAAGTTTGACCTACTTTTCAAAAACTTTAACCTTCGCTATAACTTTTGAATGGCAAGTACTACGGCTTTGATATTTCACATTTGTGTTCCTTATGACATGTCCTTTTATCTGGTACCAAAATTGTTTACCTTGACCTTGAATTTTGACCTACATTTTAAAAAAAATTAACATTGGCCATAACTTTTGAATGGTAAGGGATAGACCTTTCATATTTCACATGCATAATCCTTATGACAAACCCCTTCCACTGGCATGTGGATACGGGGACATTCGTGTTTCACATACACATCTTGTTTTTTATAAGGTTACTTTTCTCTAAAACTACTTTTTGACTAAATAAAGTAAATTTTAAAGTTTTCAATTTCAAAATATTGTTGTACGTATCCTTTACTTTTCATCCGTATCACATTTCTCTGCTGAAGTACTCTTCCTTAAGACCATACGACTATCCCTTCTAATGCCGAATGTCGGTCCAAGAAACAATATTATAGGTTTGAGGTTGGCGTAGTGTGCACCTCTCTATGAATAGTGGATTCAACCAGAGGGGCATATGAATTTGTGCAATGTCTTTTTCCAGGGAGGGAGTTATACCCCGGTATTTGGTGCCTATTCCTGGCCGGGTGGAAGCTTGATTGGTTGAGGATATCATAATTCTACTTGTTCATTAGTCCTGTTCTTGTTGGCGCAACTCTCTGATTTCATGAAGCTTTGTAGTAGATAAGGACGCACCGTGTAGATATGTATATTGGCAGGAAATATCTGGAATCTGGCCCCCTTATGGCCTGTACTTTAAGCGTAACTCCTCTGAAACTACTCAACAGAATTTCCTGAAACTTCGTATCTAACATAAACATATTTTATAGATGGGAATATTTACAGGAAATTGGGGGAGTTGTGCCCCTTTTGATGTTTGCCAGTTCTGTTCTTGTCGGCGCAACTCCCGTAAAACCGCTAAACAGAATTTAGTGTACTGTAACGCTTTACATATTGTGGACATACTGTGTAAATCTTCATTTATATACAAGGAATTCCGATTCTGCGATTTGTCACAGAAAAGCAGGAAAGGATATACCCAAAACTGTGAATTTCGCAACCCTAGGGTTTTAATTCTAGGGCCCAAATTAACCATATACATGTAGTGTCAATATAACCTACATTATACATTGTATAAAGTGTGGGCATTTCGTGGATATTTTGTATTGTTTTATAATGCTTTTTGAATATTAGAATTTCGTACAGGAATGTCATTGGATATTTCATAGCCCTGTGGGCTAGTGACACTTTTAACTAATACTCAGGTGACCAGAAAGGCCTATGGGCCTTTTTTTTCTGTGGTTGATAGCCATAATGTTTGTGTTTCCTCCTTAAGCTGATTCATTGCACCAAAATTTTATTTCATGACTTGTTGAAGCACTTTATATAAAGTATGATTTTACCATCGAAAGAAGTATACAAACTTTCAATTATTTTATTCGAATTTGTTTGCTGTTTACGAAATGATGAAAAGGGCATTTGTTAGCTAGTACGAGATTTTAAAATCCAAGCTTGATATGAATTTATGAAATTGTCAAAATTACTCACGTGGATGTTCTGATTAACTACTGAGATTTATTATAACGGTTATTTCTTGATGATATATTTAAACCTACAGTCAAAATTGTCAAGAAAAAGAAAGAAAAGAACGTTTGAGTCTTTTAGGCAATGTTTTATGGGCTATTCATACAGCAAAATCACACTACAATCACTTTTCAATCTGACTAAAGCCATCCCTCTAGTAATATTTGGCGAGGATAACATTTAATTGTATCAAACACAATCATACCACCCCCCACCCCCCCAAAAAAAACATACATACAAAATCGAGTGTAGGGCAATACGGACCTCCGACAAAAGCGAAGGCAGGATCAGGTGCCATGGAGGAATAAGCATCCTCTGCCGACCGTCTATTATTTAGTTCATTGTGATTAAAGCCAGTCCCTGCCTATAACAAAGTGAATTAGTATTGGGGCTGGCTTTGGTCAGACTGAATCTCTTGTTTGCGAACAAATCATTTTTTACATGTCAATCAAAGACAGGATGTAATATCTTTGGTATGACGGCCGTGTCCTTCCCTCTGCCCGTTAGCTTTTTCAAGTTCAGCTCATAACTGAAATACTACGAGAGCTAGAATTGTCAAACTTTTTGTGCTGTTACATCTTAGGTTGAGGGTGGATCGCAATATAGAGCTAGGTCACTCTGACCTTTGATTAAGATAGCATGACCAAGTATGGCTGACTGGTAACTGGACAATTGATTGGTCAAACATCAAACTTGGTCAGCTAATGCATCTTAGGTAGAAGATTTGTCCCACCGTACATCAAGGTCTTTATTTATCAGTTATACAAGCCCACCAACATATTCATTTAAGATAAGTGAAAGCTTATATGCTATTTTGATGGAGAAATCATGCTTCATATAGGGTGCCTCAACAATTTATGAAATATAATTTTTATGCCCCCGTGATCGAAGATCGGGGGGGGGGGGGGGGGGATATTGTTTTTGTCCTGTCTGTCACTCTGTCATTCTGTCTGAAACTTTAACTTGGCTATAACTTTTGAATGGTAAGTTACTAGGGCTTGAATTTCACATGTATGTTCCTTATGACAAGACCTTCCGTGGGTACTTAAATTTTTGACCTCCTGACCTTGACCTTGAAGTTTGACCTACTTTTCAAAAACTTTAACCTTAGTTATAACTTTTGAATGGTATGTACTAGGGCTTTGATATTTCAAATGTATGTTTCTTATGACAATACCTTTCCGTGGGTACCAACATTGTTGACCTCCTGACCTTGAAGTTTGACCTACTTAACAAAAACTTTAACCTTAGCTATAACTTTTGAATGATAAGTACTAGAGCTTTGATATTTCACAAGTATGTTTCCTATTACAAAGACCTTTCCATGGTACCAACATTTTTGACCTCCTAACCTTGACCTGAAGTTTGACCTACTTTTCAAAACTTTAACCTTAGCTATAACTTTTGAATGGTAAGTACTAGGGCTTTGATATTTCAAATGTATGTTTCTTATGACAAGAATTTCCGTGGGTACCAAAATTTTTGACCTGACCATGACCTTTTTCAAAAACTTTAACCTTAGTTATAACTTTTGAATGGTAAGTACTAGGGCTTTGATATTTCACATGTATGTTTCTTATGACCAATACCTTCCGTGGGTACCAAACATTGTTGTCCTCCTGACCTTGACCTTGAAGTTTGACCTACTTATCAAAAACTTTAACCTTAGCTATAACTTTTGAATGATAAGTACTAGGGCTTTGATTTCACAAGTATGTTTCTTATTACAAGACCTTTCCATGGGTACCAACATTTTTGACCTCCTGCCTTGAACTTGAAGTTTGACCTACTTTTCAAAAACTTTAACCTTAGCTATAACTTTTGAATGGTAAGTACTAGGGCTTTAATATTTCACATGTATGTTTCTTATGACGATACCTTTCCATGGGTACAAGTTTTTTGACCTCCTGACCTTGATTTTGAACGTAGACCTACTTTCAAAAACTTAACATTATGCCATAACTTTTGAATGGCAAGAGTTAGGACATTCATATTTCGCATGTGTATTCCTTATGACGAGTCCTTTTATCGTGGTACCAAAATGTTTGACCTTGACCTTAAATTTTGACATACATTTTAAAAAATTAACATGGCCATAACTTGTTGAATGGTAAGGGTAAAACTTTCATATTTCACATGCATAATCCTTATGACAAACCCCTTCCACTGGCATGTGGAATACGGGGCATTCGTGCTTTCACAAACACATCTTGTTATTTTTAGTGTAATGAGCCATCTTAATGGTTATGTGTTTGTCAATTAGTGGCAACACTAAAACGTAAATTAGTGTCCAATTATCATTCTTGTCAATAATGTGCTCGTCTTTTTATGTTATTAATTTTTCTTTTCTAGGATGGGAAGACGTATTGGAAAGTAACAAATCACCCAAACAACAACACAAAGATCGAAAATGTCGTGGAAGAGTTCCTCAATAGTAAGCTACCCAGACTCGGATGATGACAACGATCCCTTACACTACATCAAAAAGTCACGACCAAAACAGGACAATGTGCAGTACACGCCGGTCTATAAAAACAAGGGAAAGATCGTCGGACATCCGAGAGACCCAAGGCTGGAAAGCAGAAATCGGGATCCAAGACTGCAACCCAAAGCTAACGAGACTAGGGATCCTAGACTGCAGTCAAGAAACATAGAAAACCGAGAATTCAGATCAGTGGTTCAGAATGAAGAAGCAAATATCCACTATGAACCGGTGTATAATCGGAAAGTGCGGGACCTTGGAAGAGAGCTTGATAATGCATCTCGCGCCAATTCATACGAGAGTGCTGGGGCAAGATGGAAACAGTACAAATCGGAGAAGGCCGCAGAGATATCAAAACCGGATAAGTACCAGAGCGCAGAATCAGGCTGGAAGAAGCTAAAGTCGGAAAACAAATGGAACACATCTCACTGGACACGGGCAAGTGACTCTTCAGACGATGAAGATGATCAGTACAATAGAAAAACACCGAAATCTAAAATAGATATATTTTCGAATATGCAAGAGACTGAAGAAGCTTATCCTGAAGAAAAACCGAAAGGGAATGACTTTTGGTGGAAATACAAAGACGATGATCCTGTCGTTGATAGCTCGCTTCTTCAACACGCTCCAAAATCCGAAGAGAAAAATGATGATTTGTTTGATGATATTTTGAGTGGAAATCTTGCAGAGAGTCAGAAAAGCACTGAAAAAACAGATGATTTTAACGACGACTTTCTTTATGAAGACGTTCTAATGCAATCCAGAAAAGTCCTAGAAGAGGGTAAAGCCTTTTTAGGGGAAACCGTAAACGAAAAATACGAAAGAGGAAAAGATCACTACCCAAATTTTCACGATAGGGGTTTTGAAAAATCTCAGAATGCACACGATTCAGTATCATCTTCGAATTTCAAATCAGAAGATCATATGTTGACGGAAAAGAGGTATAATGACTATCCGCAATATCACCGCCATGCTGATCCTGATGACAAAACCGAAAATCACTTGTATAAACATGCAGACAATGAATTCGAAGATAATGGCGAAACATGGGCTCGGTCAATCACAGTGGAGAAAAGGGACGATTCAAATTGGTCTGATGAAAGCCTTTCTCCCATTCGTCGGGATGAACCCAGTCCAGACAGAGATGTGAAGGTGAACTTAGTGAAGAAGAGAAGTCCCAGCAGAGGTAGAAATGATTCTCCATCTAGTCATGATGCTAAGGAAAGGAGGAAGGACGATAAAAATGCAAATGTTTCTCCACCTCGCCAAGAACCGCGTAAAGTGGAATCCGCGCAACCAGTTTTGATAAATCCATATGATAATCCCAAATTACATGTAGATAATATCAATAAGTATTTCGATGACTTAATGGAATGGAATTATAGTCATCGGTGCCTCATCTGCGACAAAACTTTTGAAAATCTAACAAAATGGACGGAACATATTTTGGACACCAAACATGGTCGAGAGTTTCATCTTGATCCATACCGATGTCCACCTTGTCATGAAATGTTTCGAAACAAGCAGGATTGGAAAATGCATATGGCGTATGCTCCTTCTCATGGTTTCATGGGAAGTATCAACGTACCGAAACCATATACCGTTTTGCCACCATCACAGGCTTTTCCCGTTCAGCACGGTTGGAGATGTAAGGGCTGCTATATTATATCCCAGACAGATGACGACGCCATACGTCACATCAAGTATGTCCACCTTATTCACTCCGCTCAGTATCCATGTCCTCTGTGTGGAGAACCCTTCTGGCATCAGCGGGATCTAGACCGCCACGCCGACGATGTTCATGCTCCACCTAAATATCATTGTGATATTTGTCAGCGGGCTTTCGAATCGGGTGAAAAGCTTCAAACTCATCGCTTGATAAAACACTCCAAAAAAATTACGTGCTACAGATGTGAAAAACAGATTGATGAACTCATTTTTAAGGAACATTGTGAAATGCACAAATTGGAAATGCGTAAATGTGACTACTGTGGAGATGTTTTCAAAGATAGTTATCATTTGGATAAGCACATAAGGAATGACCACAAGAAACGCCATCGCTATCGTTCGTCTTCAAGATCCCCAGATCGTCGATCATCTCGGCGAAGATCTCGTAGAAGTTCATCAAGGTCAAGAAGAAGCTCTTCAAAATCTCGAAAAAATTCTACAAGAGATGAACAACGTAAAAAGGAAGAAAAGTCAGTCCCTGACGATTCTCCTTCTAGAAAGGAAGAAGCGAGGCAAAAAAGCAAAGAAGTTGAGAGATCCAAGTCCCAAGATGACTCGAGCATTCCATCAAGTAACTGCGCCACTCCCACAAGAGATGAAGAGGAGGATATATTTCCTCCGGGTGACGAGAACTACAGACAATCATCGCCAAAACAAAGTATCGACATTAAAGAAGCAGCACCTGTAGAGATGAAATGCACAAGTCGAGACGGAAAGACGCTCTTCCTCGCGAGACGGGAGACGCTCTTCCTCGCGAGACAGGAGACGCTCTTCCTCGCGAGACAGAACGTCTTCCTCCCGAGACGGAAGACACTCTTCCTCGCGATCTCCGCCCAGAAGGCGTGATTCTAGAGAAGACCATCACCGTTCAAGACAAAGAGACAGGTCAAGCGAATATCGCAGATCTCGATCAAGATCGTATGATGGTCGAGATCGTAGGTCATCTCGTAGTGTGCAGAGCGGGTCCCGTGAGAAGTACTCGTCTCGGCGATACCACGGCGACAAGAGAAGTCGATCCCGATCCCGATCTCGAGAAAATGAATACGACAGCAAACAGAGATCGGGATCGAATGATAATGACCGTGACTATGACAGCACGTGGTATGATTCCAGAGACAAGAATGATAGAGATGAATCAGAAAATAAGGATCATGATAAACTCAACAACAGTTCGTCAAATGCACACGACAGTTCCTCTAATGATGTACATGAAGAGGACGAAGAAACCGAATGGGAGAGAAGAATCAGTGTGAAGATGATTGTAAAAGATGAGATATGGGATAATAAAGAAGACGAAAAACCAACTGATGGGTCGTATGCAACGGTTCCAAAGGACCGTCCAATATTTGACATTCCAGTGGAAGAAGACATGAAAAAATCCGAAAAACCCGAAAATCCAGTAGAAAACGCGACTTGGGTTGTGGAGAAACCGCTTGACGATAATAAAGACCTGAAGTACGACCATGAGGGTGACGAGGAAGAAAAGAAGCAGTTTGTGTGTAAAGAGTGCGGAAAGGCATTAGGATCATTGATGCAGCTGCGTGATCATTTCACCGTGAAGCACAAAAAAGGTTACAGTCTGCGCAGCAAGAGAAGTTCTAGCTCTGACGTCAAAAAAAGTCAGCCGGTCCTACCAAAAGAGCCGAAACTTTCCGAGGAACAAAAGGAGATTGCCAAACTCATCGAGGGGATTGAATGATCATCTGATCCTCGCGTGCATACAATTAATTATGGATACAAAGTCAGAAGTTGATAATTGTTCTAAATTTTCATCTCAGTGGAGGGGGAGGGGTGCGGTTCTGTTTCACAATTGGGAAAGGGTGGGGGGGGGGGGTATTTTCACAAGAGTGGATACCAACGTACCTGTACCAAGAAAAGTGGTATTACGTCATGTATATATATGTATGTATGCAAAAGATATGTAAGTGGTTTGGGAAACAGTGATTTGATTTGTTTTCGATGGGAGCAACAGATTTTAAAATGATACATGTGTTGATTTTGATGATTAAGCACGGTTGATAACAAATGACATGCAATGATTGTACAGTTTACAAATTCAAAAAGATAGGCTACTTTGATTGCATGCGCATATCTACTGGAAATATGGAAATGTGATCCAGTTTACTATAAAAGAAAAAAAAAAGCATTTTGATGTGTTATAATCAGAGGGAATTTTTTGATGTCCTTGTACTCATTTAAGAATTTCGTTGTGGCATTATGAAATAAGAAATCGAAATATATTTGCACGTGACGTGCGTATCTGTTCTTTATTTGACTACATAGGTTATAAATATTGCATTTTGAATTAAAGAATCGTTGCTGCAATTTGGTTGTCGTCGTAAAAAGAAAATCCTCATCAGTAAAACGCCACCAAGCCACATCAATTTGTAAAATAGTTCTTCGGATTTTCAAGCAAAAAATGTGAGGCGAGAGGACGAAATTATTTTATAAATGTTATATTTCATTTTGGAGATAAAATTTATGAGGCGAGTGAATACAAAAAATATGAATATTTTTAATTGAATTAAGGGTAATTCAAAAAGTGAGCGCTAACAAATAAAGATCTAAATCATCAGATCTGAAACCATTTGTTTCCCCAAGTGAACTTTATATTTTTCAATTGGTGTTCTGAAGTATCATACATGAAAAGATATGAACACTTTAAAACGCGGGTCTAAACTGTCAAGAACTTTCTCAAGAGTTTGTGTTTCTGTTATTTGTCTGCCAAATGTATCGAGATCTTTTGTGCGCTGGTTGAAAAATGTCGAAAAAATTTTACTTGGATAATTTGGACATGCTTGCAAGCGAACATTATTTTTTGATAATATT
>CAJDSM010018877.1:8746-21336 GCA_903981925.1 Ostrea lurida
TTCTGTGTTTAGGGCTGAAACGATTCACCGAAATATCGATACTGTTCGATATAGACGCGTGCGATTCAATGTTCGATTTGCATTACCGTCGATTTCGGTTCGATATGTTTCTAGACAATGTTTAATGCTCACTCTTCTTAAGTTCATGTGATCTTGCATTAAAAACTGAACATTGTCATTGCGATTGACATAGTTTCACACCCTTGTGTTACGCATTAAGCAGAAGTTAAGTGTTCTTCATTGTTCACCAAACTTGCATTTCTTTTAATATGTACAAGTTTCGTTGCCCCTTAATACTAATTGTCAACTTTAAGATGATTTTTCCTTCAAAATGGTATCGTATTGAAATTATTGAATCGTGGCACCAAGTATCGATACAGGTTAGTAACGTAATTAGTGTGAAGAGGGGCGTATCGTTTGCAAGCCTATAACCATGTGTTTAATGTAATATTTCAATTTTTCGGCCCGGGTGGGGGTGTATGGCATCATGTAGTGTCAGATCTGAATTTAGTCATGAACGATGAATGTGATTTATCATCAGATTGAGACAACCTCGCGCCGCTAGGAAATAATATTGAACTCCCTTAGACTCCGCTATAAGTCGGACGATAGACTTTAGGAAACAAATTTCACTTCGGCAAGAAATCTGACTTATAGGCGATGTATATAGCGGTAGGTTAATAGTCTTTTAGAAATAATTTTCTGGAATACTGAACAGATCGGGTTTGAGTCTTTGTTCCAGTTAATTGATTTCTTATGCCCCCATGGAAATGCTTCGATTCAGCGGCATATAGTTCTGTGGCTCCGTCCTGTCTGTTTGTCCATACACAACTTTAACATTGGACCCTACACTTTTGACATGGCAACGTATCGGGACTTTCAATATGTCACAGCATGGTGATTTCTTTGATGACAAGGCCCTTTTCTATTGTGACAAAAATTTTTTGAAGCCTTCCCTGAACTTGGACGCTTGAAGTGTTTACCTAACTTGTTCAAACACACTTAAACATTGCCTTCACTTATGAGCTTTGAATTTGTAAAGTGATTATGATGTTTTCATATTTTCACGATGCTAAACCTTTTTGGGCAATGCCCTTTCACGATGAATAGGTGGAAGATTCGGGGCATCAGTGTTTCACCATAACGACATCGTTTAGTTGTTGGTTCGTGCCCTTGTTATACTTTTTGAAGAAACGACTTTTTGGTAATGCAAATTTTCCATTTCAGTATGTTTTGATTGTGTCAATAAATGCTTTTCAGGATATGATACTTATTTCTCTACTTATCAGAAATATTTAGTTTCGCCTGGTTGGAGTTTGAAAAAATTACACTGCTGACGAATTTAACCGTAAGGAGATTTCCTTCATTGACTTACTGTAAGGTGTGGGTCATTTGTGTCGCAGCCGCCACTCTAGTTTTATGGTCTCAGAGAATTGTTTTCTCTTACAAATATGTAAATCATGTGAGTATAAAAATTTCAATATACAAATTGTAGTTGTTATCACCACTACTAATTGTTATAGAAAAATACTTTTGTGACTTCGAGCTGTTTTAAATAGACAGATCTAATATAAGATGGTGTGCTATGGGTTGATGTCTTCAGGACGTTACATGGTTGGTGCAGTGGCATGAAGAGGCCAAGAATCTTTATAGATGTAACAGAACAATGTGCATGGAAATGCTGGCATCATCTCAGTTGCAGGACCAAGGCCAAACAAATCATAATGCGCGTATCATGCACGGAACCGCTATAACTGAGGTTAAACAGGATTTTAGGCGTATTTTCACATTTCAAATATGGAATAAGAACCCAAGCCTTAGGGGATTGATGATATGTAACTGCTTTAGCGTACCTGAACCAAAGGTTAAGAGAACTAGAGCTTTTTCCAGATCGCGCTTTATGTCACCATCAGAAATTTGATGTCCATCAGTTCTCTTTTCATCACATTGATCCCTCTGGCTTCTTCCGCAAACCACTTGGCAAAGATTTCAACCAAGAACTTGATAACTAAATCAGTCGTCCTTGGGTGAGAATGGGGACTCAGGATTGTTTCAGAATGCCAGGCCAGGCCCTCATCAAAGGGGAGATAATCACAAAAAATGCATAAAAAATAGGGTGCGTCGAATTTTAAAAATTTCGATCTCAAGACTCCTGGGGCCAGAAAAGCTTTATATGAAAATTAAATTGAAATTTATTAATTGAAAGCTTTGCCTGATTAGTGGAAGGATTGCAAGTTTGTTCAAGTGCCATCATGACCTCTTGGTATAGGATGGGGCCACAATAAGAGGAAGTCACAAAGTTTTGCATTGCAATTTAAGAGGAAGAATCTTCTCCTCAAGATCCATTTGAACCAAAAGTCCTTAGGTAGAGTCAATTGCTGGAAGGCTTTCCTGATTTGAGAGTAGGATTCAAAGTTATGTTCACGATCATGACCACCCGGGATGTGATGGGGGCACATATATGAGAAGCTAAGAAGTTTGGATACAGGCTTATATCTGAGAAAATAATCTAAAAATATTCTTGGCTTTCAAGAACGCGATTAAACATATGATAAGTAGATATTTAATCTGATCTATACAGCTTTCCTCTGATCATACTAACCAGCTCGGATTTATCAAGGGGGGGGGGGACACCCACGCCCCCTCGCCCCTAAAATTTGACTCCGAGTGTATAATATATAATGGCTTATTTTCACTGGGAAAAAATTAAATTACCACACGGCGCCCCATCTTAAATTTTGTAAAGATTAATATATTCCAAAAAGCGCTTCCAGAATTTGCGTGCCATTTGTATTGATTGAAAATGACAGAAATATAGTGGAAATGACTACTTCGGAGAGCAAATTCAAGCCCTACAAAGAGTTGCTGCTAAGGAAACGCCTCTCGAGCTTCCGGGGCTTGCGGCCCCGGACCCGCCATCCAGGGCTTCGCCTTGGACCCACCTGGGGGCCTCTAGGCGGCCCCCCAGACCGCCCTGCCTCATATGATGTTTGTGGGCCCCGCCCCCAGACTCGAATTTCTGGATCCGATCCTGACTACATACGTGCCAACTTTCCCACGATTCCGGCAATGTTTGAGCTCCCTGTGTTTGGCTATGATCCAGGGAGACCGTCGGAACGGCCGGTGGGCATCGTGTGTTTAAAAAGTAGTTCTGTTGAAGTTAAGAGAGAAAAAGAACTTTGATGTTGTATTGGATATATGATTACATGTATAAGAATTAGATGTAAATTGTGCATTCACGGACAAAGATGTCGGCGAAGGTTTAGAGCTTTGAAAAAAGGTAGCTGCGCGGCAAAAATCCCCATGGCAGGTAATTGATAAAAGAATTGACATGATATTGATTTTTGGAGAATAACTAAATAATGGCATCATTTCTCAAAATAATTTTTTGAATATGGACAAAATCAGTGTATCTTTGATTTGAGATTGTCAACCGATTCTGGCAAAAAGTTGCATCAACTTATAGGCGGGTCAATGGCAAAATCCTTCAACCTGATCTCAAAAAACACATCCGACTTATAGGCGAACTGACTTATAGGCGAGTATATACGGTATTTATAAGTGTAGATATACCTAATAGCAGTTCCGATTTATTACTATTAGATCTTTAACTCATTTATATACACCTGCATACAAAAATTTCGAAACGTTCAGAAAAAAAAAAAATAATCTGGAAAACAGATAATTTTTCAACTCCATCAAAAATCTACAAACTGAAATGAAACTCAAACTCGATCTGTAACTCATTATCATACATCTGCAAAACAAAAGATCAGTTCAATATACAAATAGGCGAAGGTAACATCGTGTAAAACGTAATCATAATCCAAAAAAACATATACAAAATCGAGTGTAGGGCAACACGGACCTCCGACAAAAGCGAAGGTAGGATCAGGTGCCATGGAGGAGTAAGCATCCTCTGCTGACCGGTCACACCCGCCGTGAGCCATTAGTCGAAATAAAGTAAACGGGATTACCCGTAGTCAAATCTAGTAGGAAAATGACAGTCTAACAAAGGGTATGAATTAAATATCAATATCTTAAGGGGTTTAGAAAAAAAGTCTGGAAAACTGCACGTTGTGGAAGGACGGAAGGACAGAAGGGTGGACAAGCTTTATATTATATGCCCCCACCACTTTGTGGTGGGGGGCATAAAAATGGGGGTAGATGGGTAAACCTGTTTGTTTTGAACAAACATGAACATATACTATTAGAATGAATTTGCAAATCAAAAATGTTCACATATATTGGTCAGATGGGTTTGTTTGCCGGTGGCCAGTTAGCTCAGTTGACAGAGCACCTGACTAGAGANGTTGCCAGTGGCCAGTTAGCTCAGTTGACAGAGCACCTAACTAGAGAATACAGGGCCTCGGTTCGAATCTTGGTCTGGTCTGTTGTATTTCCTCCCTTCCTGTTACACTTTCGGTGTCCTTTGAACCAGTATTCTAAGACACAAACCATGTCTTCACTTTTACCTCACTTGCATACATCAAGGCCCACAGATTATGGGACTAGACCCTAACTCTTGCTCTTTTTATGGTGTTGTTCATTAGACTACTAAATGCAGATTGTGCTACTCATAGACCAGCCGGTCCATTGCATTTTCTCCCTTCCTGTTACACTTGGTGCAGTAGACCACTAGCCCCTGGATCTGACAGGGGAAAATACCTGCCAGGGGATAAATATTCTGGGTTGATGTCTTCAAAGTGTGACGACATTTAAGGTGGGAGGCATGTGGCAGCCAGATGGATTTGATCACCATTGGCCAGTGAGCTCAGTTGGTGGAGCACCTGACTACAGATTCAGGGCCCAGGTTTGAACCCTGATCTGGTGTTTTACATTTTCTCCCTTCATGTTAAACATAGATAAATCTGCCGATCCCCAGGTGGCATATCAAAATTTCACACTTATTTTGATTTTCAGTAAAACATTTCCCAGCTCACCTGACAACCATGAAATTCATGCACCTTTGAAGATAAATTCAAAGGTAACAAGCATTCAGCAAGTACTGCATTAAGCAATTAATATATGTCCCTCACCAGATTCACCCCCTCCCCCCCCTCCAAAAAAAAAGCTTACAACAAAAACCAACCAAATTAAAAAAAAACCCAAGGCAACACAAGTGTAGCATCCCTTCACAACACAAGATTTTTAAACAATAGTCAATAGTGACCTTTAATCTTGAAAATCAATAGGGTTTACCCTATCCATGGGCAACATTTGTGAAAGGGTTAACGATTCTCTGATGAATGCTGTGTCCACTACCTCGTTCACAAGAATTTAAGTCAATAGTGCCCTTGACCTCTCACCCTTGACCTTGAAAATCAATAGGTTTCATCCTCTCTCCATGGGCAACATTTGTGGAAGGTTTGACAATTCTCTGATGAATGCTGAGTCCTCTATCTTGTTCACAAGAATTTTAGTCCATAGTGACCTTGAACTTTAACCCTTGGCCTTGAAAATCAATAGGGTTCATTCCTCTCTCCAATGGGCAAACATTTGTGAGAAGGTACTTGCGACATTCTCTGATGAATGCTGTGTCCTCTATCCGTTCAACCAAGAAATTTAGTCAAACATAGTGACCTTGACCTTTGACCTTGATTAAAATCAATAGGTTTCGATTCCTCTCTCCATGGACGCAACATTGTTGGAGGTTTGATCATTCTCTGATGAATCAGAGTCCTTCTCTATCTTGTTTCACAAGGTTCCGGACACACACACACACCACGGATGCAGTCCGATTGCACATACATCCGCATGGAAGTATGCTATATCCCCTCCGCAACTAGTTGCGAGGGATAAAAATCACTTTTAAAGTTGTTAAGCTAAAGAGTATATGGAGTCGGGATATAAAAATAAAATCCTTAAAAATAACACAATTTCCTAGAGTAAATTAAGAGTAAAAATTTTTTTTTTATAAGAGACATAATTATGTGTGAAATTGTCTTGAGCTGTTAATGATATCCCATCAATTTTACATTTTCAAATCCTATACAATTTACAGAATTTTTTATCTAAGACAAATTGACTTGGTCCAAATGTTCTTAATATCTTGATTGTTTACATGTAGCTTATATGCAATCATAAATGCTACTTGAAAACTTTTAGTCTAATGTTGTGATCTGCACTAAACATTTATTTTGGCCAGGAGATGAATATTTAACTATCTATACTTGTCAAAGTGACCTTCCATAACAATCTAATTAAAACTAGGCATCAGAATATCGGAGCGGATCAAAGATCTGGTTTTAATCAGATTGCTTCCATAAATGACCATGATTCCAGTTAATGCAATTATTCTTGTCATAAACACTCTTTATGCCAAGTATGAGTTTTTAATTAATGTTTAACATTACATTATCTTACATCAGACTCTATCTGAAGATGTTCACTCGTGGCCTTGATCTCGGCTTAACAATTTGACTTTGGGTTGCCTTGCTTTAATTTACAAGTTTTATATAGCCCAAAGCAGACACACGCAGAGTGGGATTGAAGAGTTCTTATAAATCAATCATCCAGTCTTACTGTGCTGGTACTATAAAGTGAAATATGTTTGCTCTGTGTTGAAGACTAATCAAGTGACTGTGTCACAACGGGAGTAGTGGAAGACAATGTCATTTTGAATAGAGTAACCACATTTTAAAAGCAGAGCCGTCATCAAAAAAACAACATTTTAGTAAACTTTCAATATTTTCTTGGACTTAAAATTGTGTTGCAAAAAGAAGTCAAGAAAAAATATTATTGCAGTGTTTTGAAATAATGTTCATTCATCAATTCAAACAATGACAGAATTATTTTAAAGTGAGTCAAAAATCTTCAATCAACACTATAGTTCTTTACTGACAGCTTCCGCAAATGAATGCTGATAAATTTGATTATTTGCTCACCGTGACGTCAGCATTAACTATGTCCCCATCTTCAAGAGGTCGAAGGTCAGAAATGCCTATGACAGGCTACGTTGTTGACAGATGTGCAGATTGATTTGGGGAAGTCGTTATATTTCAGAGGAGATGGATACGCCCCATTGTCTACACACATCTGGTGAACAAACTCATCAATTTCATCTGTTGTCATTCCAACCTGTTGAAATACCAGCATATACTGTAACAGTTGAACTTCGGTATCTTGAACACCAATATCTCGAATACCATGATTCAGAATTCCCAACCAGTAATTCTTTAGATCAAGTATTTTACCCTTGATATCTCGAATCCATGAAAACTTATGGTTTGGACAAGGTTAAAACCATATGTACATTGTGACCTTGACCTTTGACCACTGACTATGGCTCAAGGTCATGACACTTTGGGTCCAAGGCAACAATTCTTTGAAATATTATTCCAATCGATGCACTCGGTCAAAAAATATGACCCGGACAAGGTTTAATTTATCATATGCAGTGACCTTGACCTTTGACCAATAACCTTGGCTCAAGGTCATGACATTTCCTTGGGTTCAGGGCAACAATTCCGTGAAATATCATTTAAATCTACGGAGGGTGTCGGAAGTTATGCATGGCCCAGAAAACTATTTTGGACCGACACCGGACGGACGGACAATGCCATAACATGATACGCCCCGTCTAAAGATGGTAGTATAAAAATGGACAGACCAAATTAATCGCTATGTACCCAAACCTTCGATTCCGGGGGAATAAAATTACTGCTTCAATGGAATTTGATTTTATGTCCAAACAAGCATTCTGAGAGTATTGGCACAAGCAATACATAGTCCCCTACCGTTACACAAAATTATTGGACCACAACAATATTCTAATTTCATTATGTAGGCTGTATCATATACTTATCGTAAAAGGGAATATTGGTGAGCCAGGATAGGACCAAGGGCTAAAACTTTAGTGAAAATGAATAGATCAAAATTCCAAATTCCGATTTTTTGATCTGTAACTTGGTATTGGCAAAGGAATGTACCAAATATCAAATTGAATATGATTCTGCAAGCAGTTGAGAAAAAAAAGTGCAGTAAACTGATAATATTATGAAATTTTTTAAGTCTAAGGGCCATAAACTCAGTAATAAATGAATGGATCGAAACCAAACTTGAACTTCATATGTAACTTGGTATGGCCAAAGCAATGTACCAAATATCAAAGAATATCTGCAAAATAAATTATGAATTTTCTAAGTCCAAGGGCTATAACTCATTGAAAAATGAATGGATGAAAACCAAACTCGAATTGATCTGTAACTTGGTTATGGGCAAAAGCAATGTACCAATTTATCAAATGAATATTTGCAAGCAGTGAGAAAAAAAAAGCTGAAAACTCGATAATTTATGAAATTGTCTAAGTCCAAGGGTCCATAACTCAGATGAAAAAATGTATGGATCGAAAACCACACATCTCGAAACGGTTGATCTGTAAACTTGGTGAATACTGGCAAAAGCAATGACAATGATATCTGCAAGCAAGATAAAGGAAAAAAGTCTGGGATAACAATTGGGACAGAAGGGGACAGACCAGAACCAGAAGACAGACAGACACAAAGAAGGAAGCTATAGTCCCCCCGTGGTAACAAACCGGTAGGGGACTAATAAGAGATGAGAAATAGTTCTTCATAACTTAGTGAAAAGCAATGAATAGATCAATGACACAAATTCGATCTTGATCTGACTGTGTATGGCAAAGAATGTACCCAAATATTCAAATGATATCTGCAAAGCAGCGAGGAAAAAAAAAAGTGCCAGAAAACTGATAATTTATGAATTTTTTAAGTCCAAGGGCCATAACCTCAGAAATAAATCGACATGGATCGAAAACCAAGACATGAAGCTTGATCTGTAACTTGTATTGGCAAAGGCAATGTACCAAATATCCAAAAGAATATCTTGCCAAAATCAAGGATTATGAAATTTTTTAAGTTCAAGCGGCCATAACTCAGTTGAAAAAAAATGAATGGATTTACAAACCAAACTCGAACTTGCTTCTGTAACTTGTGTATGCCAAAGCAATGGTTTTAAAAAACCAATTTATCCACAAAAACAAATTGATTATATCTGCAAGGGAGGCCCAGTGAGTAAAAAAAAAAGAAGTATGGAAAAACTGATATTTATGAAATTTCTAAGACCAAGGGCCATAACCAGTGAAGAAATGAATGGAATCAAAACCATAACTCGCGCATTGATCCTGTATACTTGTTATGGAAAGCAATGTGCCAAATATCAAATGGAATATTCTGCAAGCAGTAAGAAAAAAAGTCTGGAAAACCCACGGGATGAATGGGGACAGGACAGGCAGACAGAAAAGAAGAAAGCTTAGATAGTCCCCTCTGGTTACAAACCGGTAGGGGACTAATAAGAGATGAGAAGATGTTTTGCTGTAATTATAATCACACTGAATAAGTTGGTTTATCAACTCTCAAAATAGACTTAATTCCTAAAATAGTGTGTTCGTTCACACAGCTGAACAAAATGATTTTGATTTCCACTTGCCTTTAACTGTCTTCCTGCACAATCTAGAATTTTTCTTGCCAGTCGACATGTGTTTCTCATCACATGAATTTGTTCCTCAGATTTGATTTCGATTTCTAAGGGCCTCGGACTCACGACTCCATTTAGTGCATATGGTGGTTTTCTTATGAAATCTGGTACTACTCTTGACTGCGTTGTCTTTTGGGGCAGTACAATGCTGTAAATAGTAATATAAATAAAATTGCAACAATGCCTCATTATGAACCATACAAAAGAAGTGATGTATGTAGTTCTATATTGATGTAATACTATGTAGTTATATATTGATGCTAGTAGTTCTATATTGATGTATGTAGTTCTATATCAATGCTGTCTTTAATGTGTTGATGGCCAAGTGTATCCAAATATTTTACTGCTAGGAATCTTGCTCAAAACTTTTCGAAAATTGCACTTTTAGTCGATTACCTGAATTTTCCCCTTTTTATTTGGTTGTTAATGACGGCAAATCTGGAGTGTATATTTGAAAACAAAGCACGTGCTTTTGCTGCATGGTAAATGCAGTACGTGAAATTTGCTTTCATTTTAAGCATCTGTGTCTTGGCAGTCCTGATACATTGTGTAGAAATAACTACTGGAATACCTGGAAGATAAAAAATATATATTTCAACTTTTTAGACTTAAACTTTAACTGTAAACAAGAGCAATGCCAACATGGCAATATACGCCCATCATGGCCTAGACAATGGTAAAACCACTATGTGCATTGTGACCTTGACCTTTGATCTTGGATCAAGGTCATGACACATCCTTAGGTCTAGGGCAACAATCTGTGAAATATTATTGAAATCCCTGAACTCAGTGAAAAGTTATTGCCCAGGCAATGTTAAAATCATTATGTGCATTGTGACCTTGACCTTTGACATTGGTTCAAGGCCATGACACTTCCAACAATTCTGTGAAATATTTAAATATTCCTATTCATGCACTCAGTGAAAACTTATGGTCTGGACAAGGTAAAAACCACTATATGCATTGTGACCTTGACTCAAGGTCATGACACTTCTGAGAGTAGCCTGGTCACAGTAAGATTATTCTTTCTACACAGCACTGGACTAACAGATTAGGAAAGGTACGTAAAATCCACCGGCACTTGTTTCTGTAAATAAGATATGACGTCTGTATACTAATAATAACAGTGTTATTATTAGTATACAGACGTCATATCTTATTTACAGAAACAAGTGCCTGTGGGTAAAATCACCGAAATTGCCAAAAAGGTGACCAAAATTACCTTACTGTACGTTTATCCCACAGGCTCTGGAGCCTGTCAACTTCTCTAAATAGAATGACCCGTTTAACCGTAATTAACGTACTAAAACNCCCCACAGGCTCTGTAGCCTATCAACTTCTCTAAATAGAATACCCGTTTAACCGTAATTAACGTACTAAAACTAAGCACGACATACCTTAACTTGAAAGGACAAACTGAAAGTAAAGAATTCAGGCCGCTTAAATCAAATAAAATCAAATATCTGCACGATTTTTTAAAATTTTCATATCGAAGATAGAAATAATTTACCTGTAGAAAAACCCTAATCATAAAAAAGAGATTTTTTTGTTAAGAAATTCGATAACTTTGACTTGATATATAACATTAGGATATACCTTGTACTCTGATGTTTTAAGCGGCACAAACAAAATCAAAGTGGAAGTTAGCACATGCTGACGAGACCGGTGTAACCGTGTATTTTGTCGCCAGNGTAAGCGGCACAAACAAAAACAAAGTGGAAGTTAGCACATGCTGACGAAACCGGTCCGGAGAAGGTAGACTTAGCAAGTACTCTGCAATGTATTCTATAACAAGATGGTGATCCATTTGAATACGTGTTGTGATTTCTGATAGTAATTTAATTAATTAGATTCTTATGGAAAATTATAAAGTTAGATAAACTTGAAGATAGGGAAAGTTTCCTGAAATGAATTCACCAATCAAAATCGACCACATCAGGCCAAACTCAAACGTTAGGATTGAGGTCTAATGAACGAACGCATGAAAGAAATATGAGATAAACTACATATTGCAAGGTGCAAGGGTTATTTTCCTCATTTATTTTACAATTTTAACTTCTTGAAAACTTACAGGCCAATTATTACACTTGTTGTATGAAGCATCTCATAGGATAAGGGGAATGTATTGCCTTTCCACCCTGGGGCCCATGGCGTGGTCAAATATGCAAAAATAAAAGCACAAATTTTCAAAAATCTTTTTCTCTACTCCTACACATGTGGTGAACACCCCCCCCCCCCCCCCCCCCCAAAAAAAAAAAAAAACCCAACCCAACTAAAGGCATGTTATGATATCCATGAAGCCCTAGATACATGTGCATGTAGCTACAAAAATGGTTTAAAAATTCATGGCCCTTAGGTCAGGGGTTCAGGCTGAAAGGCTGGGCCAATATTTCCCTGTAGTAAATTAAATGTTAGAAAATCTTCTTTGACTGCACAGTAGTGTGAGGTAAACTTGAGTGCATGGTTATGATGTTCATCAATGCCTTAGATTTACCCTGGAAATTGTGATGGCAGATGCTCATGGCCCCTGAGAGAGAGGTTCATGGCCCCTTAGGGAGAGGTTCCTCTGTAAAACTCAGGTTCAAGGTGATATCCCTCAACTAATTCACTTTCTGATGACATTTGACTGTGTTAACAAGCGTTGATGGCTATTGAATGTGCCAAAATACAATGAGTGTATTCGAAACCCCTGTTCTTGTTGTTCTTGAGTATTGATCGTACTTATGAACGCCGAGAACACGTGCGTACGAACATGTTCAAATGCAGATAGCTCGAATGCTGAGAAGACCCGGAAACAAGCGGAGCAGCTGAAAATATTTTAATATTTGTAAAATTCAACATCCTTTTTATTTTATAACCGTTGCTTCTAATCACTTGACTTAAAGCACAAGTTATGTATTATCCCGATAACTGTATACCCTCTTGAGCTCAGTGATTATTCATAATAAGCTGAATTATCACCATTATTATCATAAGTTGGTTTCACTTTATAATTTTTTTTCAAGAAATGATCGTTAAATTTATTCCAAAACATTTAGAACTTTCAGTGCCAAGTTTCTCAATTCGATTATGTTTTTCCATGCATTAATGAT
>CAJDSM010018880.1:33132-43954 GCA_903981925.1 Ostrea lurida
TTTTGACTGATCATGAGTGCATGGATTGGAATAATATTTCACAGAATTGTTGTCATGGACACAAGAAGGCAGGCAGACTCTTGAAAACTAAATTCTATATTGAATGTACTGAACTAGAATGTGTATATTGATTTTGCTATTGATACATAATATGAAAAGTTCCGGAGTTGAAATATAACTACGAGGTGGTGACTATAACTGTAAGGGCATACTAAAAAACTTGGCCTGCACCATTGGCCTGATCTGGCATCAAAGTTGGCGTGACCCCAATTTGACTCCACATCAAATTTTGTCCTGCCCTTAAAACTCCTGTAAAATATTTTTTTGGTCTTACCCAAATGATTTTTATTGACTTATTATTGGTTTCAATTTTTTAAAGGTTTTAACACATTCCGTTGTTTTGTTAATGCAGAGAAGAAGAGAGAGAGAGAGAGAGAGAGAGAGAGAGAGAGAGAGAGAGAGAGAGAGAGAGAGAGAGAAATTAGAAAATAAAATTAAATAAATAAAATAAAAATAATAAACACGAAATGAAAAAAACCCAAGAACCCCCCCCCCCCCCCAATACCATGTTAAATCTGCTGAACCTTTAAATCTCTTTTTTGAAGATAAATATGCTTTACTAGATGTTCTATTGTACATGCACTACGGAACCGGTTCTCGACAGAATACGTCTCATATACCCGCAATGTTGCAAATTGAGAATAGGCACTCTACATGTTTTGGTAAAACCCAATGGCATGGCAATATGTTCATCAAGAAGATTACCTTCAAAAGCTAAGATATTCTGTTTGATTGTTTAATTACAGCTTCCATTTTACTTGTCATTGCGTAAGCGCATATTTCTCCTAATGAGGTCCACATATCAAAGTGTTTAAGGGGTGGGTCCGGAGCTCGAATATGTCCCATTTCCCCTCAAACAGCTACAGTGTTGCAACTAACTAAGGCAATCATGTGTAGCATAGAAGTTGCTTTGAGAATTTGCTTTGTACCAAGGCTATTTCGCATTGCAAAGCCTCGACGTCACTATCAACGTTTTCTGTGTTATAGACAAAGTCATATACTATTTGATGCAGACAGGGATTATAATGTAGCGATTTTACTGCTCCCTTCTTTCTAACAACATGTCTATCAAAGACTACAGTGTACCAAAAAAAGTTGATTGTTATATTCGGGCATTGAAATAAATTCAATTGAACTTGTTAAAGCTTGATACTTCAGCAAGTCTCTTACATGTATAGATGTACTAGTCACATGAATGTTGGGAATGGAAACTATGTTTTGTAGGAACTGGGAAAGTTGAAATTAATAATCAAAATTATATATGCCTCAGTGTTGGCCCCGTTTGGGTATGAAAGTTTCTGTAGGAAAGATGGTTTTTGATTGATTGATGTAATAATTAACTCCCGCTCAAGAATTTTTCACTTATATGGGGATGTCACCATTGCCGTGAGGGGCTGCAAAATTTTGGAGACTGAAAAATTCAATTTTACGTTCTCATCCGAAGGCCCGCGACTAGAATCGATCTAGTCGCTCTTAACGTATAGCAAGAGGCACTGAGGACCTGTTCTAACTCAGGTCCCCATGGGGCGATGGGTTTTGATCGATGTTGTCCTATAGCAGGTCAAATTTAGCTGCAGAATTGTGGCTCTCTGAAAAATATTTGGACAGATCAGATTTTCAGAGAGCTACAGTTCTGCAACTGGACATGTTAAAATTGAAACTTTTTCACCTTGCATGAACGTGATAGCAGAAGTTTCATCAATTTATATACACAGTAAATATTGCATGCCATCCAATGATATTGGTATACACTACAAGTTTGTGTTATGATAGTAAGAATCCTGGATTTTGCCCCTCTGTAACTGTGGTTCCATTGACGAATTCCCCGATTCGAAGAATTGAATTTCGGCATTTTGAAGGTCACTACGCCCTTTTCCCTCCACTCCTTGATACATGTGACGAAATTTTCCCACAACAGTAACCCACAACGTATAACGTGTTCCGGCGACTGTCTCAAAAGGGGTTGAAAGAAGAACATGTGGACCTCCTCAGATTCCATGCTCTCAAATGACTGCTACAACCGATAACTTTGTTGTTGGTATCGGAGATCTCGAGATGGACGTTGATGGTCTGCTCGATATAGGAACCATACACAATCACCCGTGTAACCAGAGGCTTGAGTTCGAACATAATTGCGTCAGGCCTACCGGTGTGTTCTTCAATTTCTTGTGGAGTTTTCTCATCGAAAAACTCGATAATACTCTGTTGTCTTTCGTAAATTTCGACTCGAATTTGAAATCTGCATTCTTCAGAACTTCCACTTGTGATACATTCTAAAATATCAGCCTTTTCTTCGTCGTGAAGTATTTTCTTGCCGTGTATCTTCATCGTGAAAGTAGTCTTCCTGCATGAGGGCGAAACGAATGTCATATATACACTCACCTATTGTTCCCTGATATTTTCATCCGTTACTTTTAGCATCTTCTTAAGACACTGTGTGACGCCCATTCTATGCAGCATTCGTATAACTCTTGTTCTGAGATGTTCAACTCGTCTGACCTCAGTATGTAACCAAGTGATTCTGAGCTAATGTTTTGAAAAGCCTCCGATTTTAAACAAACTCTGGTAGACTTGTTGATTATTTCCATGGCTCTGTCACGCATGTTTAAGGAATGGGATAAATGGTTTGGTCTAGTAAGTAACAGACGTTCTCACAATCAACTTCCTCGTTGAGCAGATCCAAACAGAGTTGAACTAGGTGATTAATCCGAAATCGTCTCGCAATAGGCAGCATGGACATGGCTATTTCTTTGGTTCACCTCGATTTCATCGGTATAGAGGTATCTAATTGAAGAAAAGAATATCTAGTCAATAAAAATATCTAGTCAAAGAGTCATTTACTGGGTATATACACGGACCTCTGTATTTGATCAAATCTAGGTAGAATCGGTAAATTGTATTATTCTATCCATGAAAACAAAAATTAATTTCTTTTTCATCATTGTTTATTAAAAAGTTTATTTGCAGCTATTCATAAGCACTGTTTTCGTCATATCAACGCTATCGGGAGAAAACATCAATGGATATTTTGAAAAATGTGCGTGATACGTTAGCAAAATTGTGTAAAACATATGTACCCAAGAAACTTGAGGAACGTGTCCACGTCTACATTCGGTACATTCACTTTACACGGGAACGCCTCCGAACTGGCGGAGTTTGTCGAAGAACACTGGACTTCTAGCTATAAGAACCAACCTGTGGGCCTTGATCTCATATTTTTCAGGACCAACAAAAGATGGAAAACATCGCAAGCCAATTTGGTTTGTAAGCATATGATGCATGCTTTGAATGAATGATTTAATCACACTGCCACGCCTGGGATTTTAGTGGACCTGCATGTTCACCTGTTGGAGTTTTTTCCGGAGTAGCCCACTAATGTCGCCAACATCATCCTGAAGAAATATGTTGAAACTATATTTAAATTCTACTAGTACTTGGAGTTAATTATAAGTTGGACAGGGATACATTCGCTTCCAAGACTGTCATGCCTGAATAAGAGCATACAGAATACCGTATCATAATGAAATAGTGGCCGCACATAAACTGATGTTCACAATAGTATGAAGTACATAAATATTATTCATAATACGAATATTAGCAAGTTAACTGGATTGACTCGTGGTATAATGCAAATATTGATGTTTTCGTGGTCAGTTCGATAATTTGGTTACATGAGAAGTACAATATTCACCGAGCTTGGTTGGCAAGGTGAATATTGCACTTCGAAAATAGCCAAAGTACCGCATTGACCTATACAATGCCAATAATTGTTTTATTACACGATTTAATAATTCAAACTATCGAAACCGTCTGCTGGGGCTTATAATCTAAAACTGTGGATAGCCAAAATGCCAATTTCAAATTCCCAATAAAGTCAAATGTAATATTTACCTTGAGGGCACGTAGAGATGAACATAACTTTTTTAGCTCACCTGAACCGAAGGTTCAAGTGAGCTTTTCTGATCGCTTTCGTTCCGTCGTCTGTCTGTCCGTCGTGCTGTCTGTTAACTTTTCACATTTCGACTTCTTCTCGAAGACCGCTGGGCCAAATTCAACCAAACTAAGTACAAATCATCCCTAGTTAAAGGGGATTCAAGTTTGTTAAAATGAAAGACCAGGCCCTTATCAAAGGGGAGATAATAACGAAAATGCAAAAAAGGGTAGTGTCATTTAAAAATCTTCTTAAGAACCACTGGACCAGAAATGCTGAAAATTCATATGACAGCTTCCTGATATTAATAGAAAATCAAGTCTATTCAAATCATGACCCGGGGTACGATGGGGCCACAATAGGGTATCAAAGTTTTTGCATGTGAATATGAGGGACAATCTTTAAAAATCTTCTTCTTAAGAACCACTGGCCAGAAAAGCTGAAATTTATATGAAAGCTTCCTGATACTTTGAGTGTGTTAGCGCTATGTCATGGCGGCTCACACTCTAATCGTTTAACCTCATTTCTTTTAAATTACGGACTTGATTTTCCATAATATCAGGAAGCTGTCATATGAATTTCACAACAAATGATTTGGAAATGTTCCAAATTTTCGGGACCGTACAAGTCCCTCTGTGCTGAATAATTTTAACAGAAGTGCAATTTGTTCGTATCGTTGTTCATTTATTTGCCCCTTATTCAACCCTTTGTATCATATATAGTTGCTGTTAACTTACAAGAGTTAGGATTAAAGATTGTTTGGCTATGTTCGAGCCATGGCAGGGAAAAAAATTTATGTTTGGTGGAGTCAAGTCTAAGGTGAAGGTCAAATGGAGTGAAAATAACAAACCAACCAACCAAAATCAGCAGATGCATCTAAAGCATTAGCCTAGCAAGAGGGGATAACACTTACAAGTAGTAGAGGGTTATAGTGTAAGCAACTAGTACGTTTGCATTAATATTTGTCCAACGGATGGAAGGGATTATGAAAGATTCAATTCTGCAAATTATTCTGCAAATACATAGTAATCCGAATTATTATTGCATGAGCTACGTCAGTTCTCAGAAGTGACAAAATATCTGAGGAAAAAAGGATATTGCTCGAACTTTGGTGATGGTGTGGTGTATTCTGATGTAGTAAATAATATTATATTAATCATTGAATTTCATCATTATGTTTCCTTCTCCCCACTTTGGGAGAGACACTTGTTTTTTGTCCTGTCCTGTGATGTTCTGCTCCGGGTCTAACAATGAGGTTTATACAGCGCAACTACTACTACTAAACACTTAGATCGACTGGTTAAGAGAAGCGTTATATGTAGCAGAGACATGAAGTGGTAGTTGTGCAGGTGATTTACCAGGGAATTTTATCGGCTCTAATTTTTGTGGGCATAGTGCCCGGTTTGAACTTTAGGAAATTTGCCGTAAACCGGTTGTGGAGGCAACGTCTGTTGAAAACTACTGATGGCTGATTTGTTAAGGAAACTGATATGTAACAAGGACATCATATTACCAGATTTGAGGAAATTTTTTTTGATCCCCCCGAAATTTATGTGGGAGTTAAGCCCCGTTGAACACTTGTAAATAGAAATTCTGCCAAAAATCCTTCAGCACAAACTCCTATGAAACTACTCAACTGACAGCATGATGGAGACATATTGTTTTGACTCCAAAATCAAACTTTAATTTATAACTTGATTTTATGGGCATTTTCAACAGACTTTGACTGCATTGAATGCTTGGTTTGTATATATTGTTTAGTCCGCTCGAGAATCTTTTATTCATATGGAGACGTCTACAACAGCAAACGCTTTGTACATCATGTTCTGACACTACATTCAAAAGCCTTGCTGTCTTAAACACTTGGTAGTTCCAAAGTGTGTCGACTGGGAAATGGATTGTTCTAATCCACATAGTTCAAGGCAATGGCTAAATTAACCAATCGGAACTAAGGTATGGGGTGAAAGTGCATAAATTCACCTGTTGTCCTAATAAACTTACGGAAGCCATCCCGCGTTCTTCAGGTGGTTAGTTTTTGCAATAATCGCATGGTCGGGTCTCCGTGTAACTGTTGACTTTTGTGCTTTGATAGTCAGGCTTCGGCCCATTGGCCTTTTCGTTTTGTCTTCTAATGTTAAACCGTCATTTTACAATCACCATGATAAAGGTGGAGGTATTGAACATAATCAAATCATAAAAAACAAAATAGTCAATTTGATCAAACTACGGACTTACATTGCTCAAAGTAGCTAACAATTTCTTCATTCTTATTTTACAAAAACATTGAATTGGTGGGAAATGGAAGGAGCATGTACAAAACATCGATGTCCAAAGATAACCCATGTCTTACGGACTTTAATTAGGTCTTCAGGACCTTCTTGCTTGCCGTATTAGGCGACTTATAAATGGTTGGTCCTTTCGGATGAGGGGACTGCATAAACCATAAAGACCTCGTATCATATGCAGGATATCCCTCCCCTGCTCAAGGCCACTTAAGTGTCGAGCATAGGCCTAGATTTTGCAAGTCCCTCGCCGTGATGGTGACGTCTCCATTTGATTCAAAATTTCTCAAGCGGAACGTAAAACAATATTACAAATCAATCAATTTATTTAACGAACTGAAATTTTCCTAGACCGTTTATACCTCTCAGCCGATAATCGTCAGGAATATTATGTAATAATAGGTTAGTTGGTTGCATGCAATTTTACAGTGAAATTCATTTATAACAATTTTTAAATTAGTGCAGAGTAATTAATATAATCCAAAATATCTCTTGATTCGACCTTCCGCATTAGGTTTCCGTTCGCATTCCATTTATTACTTCTAAGCATGCGCGAAAACATGGTACCGGTAAGCGGTAAATGAGTACGGGCCGAAATTTCCCGAGGAGCGATTTCTTTTTAGGATTTCTGTCTTAATAGTTATATTGAATGTTATCAAACTTTTTCGCGAATACTGCTTGTTTTGTCAAAACACGAATCGCGCAATATTTTTTTCTGGGCATTCAATTGTAACCCCGGGTAAGGTACTAAACCAAGCTATTAAGGTGGTATATCTAGTGCTGTGCCAGACGGACTTCAAATATTTAAGCCTATGCCCTCAGCGCTTGTGGCCTTTGACCAGGGAGAGGATCTTTATCCGTGCCCACACCTCCTGGGTTTCTATCGGTTCTCCCCCGGAAGGCAAGGGATACTGAGGATATTATTCTTTAATAGGGCGGATCCACAAATGGTTTTTAATGCATAACGTCTATGAAGGAACTAACCAATCGTATTCATGTTCAAGTGTTAATTTATGGTTGTTAAAATGGTGCCACATCACGTTGACTGAAATATAACAGGTATTCTTCCATTCTCTATCTGTGTTCCGTGCGCTATCGCAACTCATACTAGCTGCAATAAATGTAGCACTCTCCTTTTTTGTTTTTGGAGAAGAGAAAAAAGTGAGGCTACATACTTCCAAGAATCTCCGTTAATGGTGCAGATGCGGGAGTGATTCCCGATTATTTCAAACATTTGCGTGGGCCCAGGCTTCTAAACTTGTAACATATATTTTCTTAGTTCTGCAAATTAAATTTCTTAAGCTGCAATTACGATTTTTGAGGGCTTTATCCATTTATTTTGAAACAATTTCCATGTACTGCTAATTTCTCGATTCATATTTGAGAGCATGTTTGAAAGCGAGAACTTCCGGTTGTCATATGCCCATGCGTTGGAGTTATTTTACATCAAGGTAATTTTTGCTATTAAAACAATGCATATTATTGGATATTGAATGAGAATTACTTGTTTATGTAAGAAAGCAGGCTATTTTAATTCTCACAGCCGGCATTTTCACTGACACGACCATTTCAGTGCGATTTTAAAATGAACTGACACGTTGTCCCAAACGCGTTATTTTTATATACTCAGAGCTGTTCTAATTCTTGAACGGACCTGTTCTAGAAAAGAACTTGTTATTTACAGCTATATACCAAGAGAATTTATGCTGTTCTATGACCGCTCAACTGTCTTATTCTAAGTTAACTTAAGAATATTTATATTGACTGCTTTACGTCTGTTCTAAGTTAATTTGGAACAGTTTAATGACTGCTTTATGACCGCTTTTAATTGTTTGCTCTTAAATTAACTTTAGAGCAGTTCTCATGGCTGCTTTATGACCGCTTTACGTCTGTTCTAAATTAGCTTAGAACAGTTCTATAACTGTTTTATGACCGCTTTACGACTGTTCTAAGTTAACTTAGAACAGTTCTATGACTGCTTTCTAGCTGTGCGATTAATAACAGTGTTCCGATATATTGCGATTCGTTATAATAAATATCTGTATTGCGATACGTTTTTTCAATATCGTTATATCCGCTAAGATATTCCGCTAGGAATTTAGGTTCAGCTTGAGATTCCTCACATTAACTGTTACGTTTGATATGGCTGAAACATTTTCTGTGATTGTTCTAAACATCTTAAGACATAGTTTTTCTACTTCAATAAAGCAATGGAGTTAATAGCAACCAAGTCTTGTTTCTTATTTTTCATAAACCCAGCATAGAAATCAATCAAAATTAAAGAGGTCGTTGATATTCTACTTTGAAAATATTGCAATACGTATCGTAGTACATTTGAATAATTCGCAGATAATGAAAATTTTCATTGGGCGAGAGGTTAGAAGAGGTTCGCATTTGTAATTTGTCCGCCTCCCAATGGAAAATTGGCCATATACTAGTAGATAAGTGTATTTCTCCACGGAATTTGACTGTGTAATGAGATTTAATTCCCCCATTACAAATTGATTACCCTCCTCCCCAAGGAAAACGTAGAGAGTAGAGTAGATTTTCTCCTTCCCACCAATCCTGTTAAGTTTCTGACAGACAATTCTTTGCAATATACTTAATTCATAAAGACATTGATTTTTCTCTTAATAAAGTATAACATATTCTTTCCATTACTAAATCAATCCATTGCTTGTTATTTGGTTCTATCGTACTAAATAGAAAGATGCAAATACATCAAAAAACAGACATTGCTCATTTCCTAATTAAATCAATCATTTACTGGTTATCTAGTAGATATGCAACTTTCCCAATATGGTTCCTGTTTGCACAGAAGTTTTGGTGAAACATGCTTTCATCGTTGAATCGCAGCATTACAACAAGTTGTGTATGTTGTTTAACCTGCCTTAAGCTTCGGGGAATTTTCACTTGCATAGAACGGGTATGGTTTCAAAAATATGAAATATATGAAAGAGGGTGGTCTCAGCGGGGCATCTGTACTCAAAAGTAAGGTAGAGATCCCCCAAGGGCTTAATTATTACATGTTGTATGATTAAATAATTTTTAGCTTTTTTAATTGGCCGAGATTTAACAAACTAAAACAAGAGGGCCCATCGGACACATCGCTCACTCTGAGCACTGTGCTTCAAGAGAAAAGCAGAAGTTTGGGATTTACAATGTGTCACTATTCAAAATAAAAGAAAATAAGACAGAGAACCATGTAACTACTAGATGAATATATTGGGGTCAGGCATAGCCCCTGGGGTCTTTTATGTTCTCTGAAATTGTCTTGATACAATGAACAAAAAATATATGTTGAAGGGTTGGATCGCAAAAGTTTTAAATATCAAACAATTTCTAAAAGGGTTGGGTCAGTCATGACCCCAAGGGCCCCTACACACATGTGCCAATGAACTTGTCTCACTACAAGGAACAACGAAATATATGGTCTCATTTAGTTTACAAGATATCATACCATCATTTCGTAAGAACAGTTACGACCTAAATTTTATTTTTCTATTGTGGCCCAATCCTGGATCCCGGGAGTTGGGGTAGGGGTTGCTACCATTGAAAACAAACTTGAATGCTTCCAAGTTAATTTGACATACTGAATACTGTCTGTTCTTGAGAAGAATTTTTAATATATAACCTTTGTTAAACTGTGTCCCCTAATTTGTGGCACCATCTTGACCCCGGGGACCACCTATTTGAACAAAACTGAATCTAAACTATACATAATACTTCCATGTTTGGCAAACTGTGCACTTACTATTCTTAAGCAGGAAGATTTTTTTTACGATATTTCCCTATATCAAACGTTTGCCCCCCCCCCTTATTTTGGCCCCATCCAACCGGGGGGGGGGGGGGGGCATGGTCTGAACAAACTTGACATATCCACTATATCAGGAATAATTCAGATAAATATCCACACTTCTGGTTCAATGGTTCTTGAGAAGAAAGCGTTTCAAAGATTTCCCTTTATATTTGCATGTAAAAACTTTGATACCCTATCGTTGGCCCCACCCTACTCCCGGAAGCCATGATTTGAACAGAACTTGAATATCCACTATATCAGGAAGCTTTCATTATAGATTTCAGCTTTTCTGGCCCGTGGTTCTTGAGAAGATTTTCCCTCTATATTCAAATGTAAAATTTTGATCCCCTATTGTGGCCCCATCGTACCCCCGGGGGTCATGATTTGAACAAACTTGTAGTCCCACTATATCAGTGAAGCTTTCATATAAATTTCAAGCTTTCTGGCCTGGTTTTTAAGAAGAAGATTTTTTAAAGATTGTCCCTCTATATTCACATGCAAAACTTTGATACCCTATTGTTGCCCCATCGTACCCCCGGGAGTCATGATTTGAATAGACTTGATTTTCATTAATATCAGGAACTGTCATATGAATTCAGCATTTCTGGCCCAGTGGTTCTTAAGAAGATTTTTAAATGACACTACCCTTTTTTGCATTTTCGTTATTATCTCCCCCTTGATAAGGCCTGGTCTTTATTTTAACACACTTGAATCCCTTTAACTAGGGATGATTTGTACTTAGTTGGTTGA
>CAJDSM010018881.1:4275-16437 GCA_903981925.1 Ostrea lurida
AGTGATTAAATAATTGTTTGACTGTAAAAATGTTTCTTTAATTTTTGTTTACTGAACAAGGACAGTTCTGTTTTTATCAACAAAATCATAGTATTATTAAAATGTTATTTTAATTGTTTCTTTGGACAAGCAAATTTGTGTTCGGACAAGTAAATATCATAGTCACTTGTCCGAATGTGGATAAAAAAGTTAATGTCTGGGTTAGAATACATGTAGGTCCTCTGTACCCCTTGATTGTCGTAAGAGATGACTAAATGGAACGATTAATTGATTATTTATTGTTTTACGTCACACCGAGCATATTTCACTCATATTGAGACGTCAACAATGCCGGTGAAGGGCTACAAAATTTAGGCCTATGCTCGGCACTCAGGGCCTTTGAGCAGGGAGGGATCTTTATCGTGCCACACCTGCTGTGACACGGGGCCTCGGTTTTTGTGGTCTCATCCGAATGACCGCCCCATTCAGTCGCCTCTTACGACACGCAAGGGGATGCTGAGGACCTATTCTAACCCGGATCCCCACGGGGATGAGAAATCGAAGTTTCATGTCACAACAGGTGTGGCACGACAAGGATCCCTCCTTGCTCGAAGGCCGTAAGCGCCGAGCACAGGCCTAAATTTTGAGCCCTTCACAGGCAATGGTGACGTCTCCATATCGAGTAAAAAAAAAGATACGTGTACAATCAAGAAACATATATGTGATCCATTTAATTACCATTTTCCTTCTACCAATTTGAGAGGTTTACGGTTGTCCTCGCAATTTCGTTAAGTAGGGTGAGTGATTATAGCAATTCTTGCCTCAGTCAAATCTGAAACAGTTTTGTGCCCCTTACAGTTGTTGTCAACGAGATCAAACCGTTGGTATTTTAAACAACGAAGATGATATGGTACATGTACATACATATGGATTTTCATATTGTTAAAAAGTGGACTTGCTTATTGCACTTGGAATAACGCAACACACACGGGTTCAGTGGAGTTGGAACGAGGGTTCGGTTTTTTAACACTAAATATACCACAGCACTTGCCCGTCGGTAACAGGAACGCCTTGGAGTGTTATGTCACCCTCTGCCTACGGCATCGGGTGACATAACACTCCATGGCGTTCCTGTCACCTCGGGGCAAATATTCTGGTATGTGTCCATCGAAGTCATGTACACTGATTTGACTACGAATTGTTCCGTTTACCTGATCAAGACTATGGGCTCACGGCGGGTGTGACCGGTCAACAGGGGATGCTTACTCCTCCTAGGCACCTGATCCCACCTCTGGTATGTCCAGGGGTCCGTGTTTGCCCAACTCTTGTTTTTGTATTCTATTAAGGACCCACTGTTCGTTATCTTTGCCTTTACATGCACCCTTTTAGTTGCCTCTTACGACAAGCAAGGGTTACTAAGGAACTATTCTAGCCCGGATCCCTAAGGGAAGCAACTTTAGTTAAGGTTTTATTATGCTTTCCCGCTTCTTGTGTAATGAAATAAAACCAGTATTCATCATTTACTTCTTCACTCACTGATGCACAATCTAAAGCCAATTTGATTAACCTTTCTGAAGGATGCTATGAAGACTCTTCTGCTTCGGAGCGCCAAAAAAGGTGATTAAGTCGTGGGGATTTCCAGAAAGATAAACCTTAAGACGATACAAAGAAACTATATCCAACATGAAACGGTCTCATTGATTAATTGGCCTTGGAGTATCTTTTAATGGAAACAATATTTATATGATACGCATGCGTCTAGAAAAAGCAACAGACAATAAACCCCAGTGTCCGTAGACCTCAGTCACTAGGATCTCTTTCTTTGCCTATTTAGTCATCTCATAAGAGAAATGGAGGACCGATTCTTTTCACTCCCATATCCAGCCGGAGGAGGGGGGATGTTGGTTAGTTCGTTCTTCTCAGTGAATACCATATACTGTAAATGTACCATTATACATTGCAATGATTACATGTCTGTAAGTTGACTAGATAAGAGTACAAGAGTTAGTCAAAAGTTAAATTTAGAGGAGAGTTTCATTGGATTTCCAAAAAATAACATATCGTACAATTTTAGGAATTCCCATTTATTTTTATTTTGATTTGATGTTGGAAAAGTGCAATGTTATATTCACCTTGAAGTCACATTGAGATGCATATAACACACTGTTTTAACTTTTGTTGGTTGCAGCCATAAAACAACCTTAAAGATTATTCCCTTAAGCCGATACCAAACGTTGATCATTCTAATGAAAAGGCAGACAAAAGTAATTTTACACTGTAGTGTAACCATCTTTCCTACCGTCATATATATAAAATTGTATGAAAAATTCAAAACGTGACTTTTGCATAAAAAGAATCGACATGCTGTATTTAATTGCATTACGATAAACTGATCAGAATTTCAGTTTTCCTGTTTCAGTTTTATTCTGAGTTAATGAAGCATGATTTACAGTCCTTCATATCCGTCTGAAGGCCTCAGACTGCTTCAAAAATTTCTTGTAATTTAAAACATTTTTTTTTTTAAAAGCTATATTGCTGATACATTATGTAACTGTTGGGACGAGGTTGGTTTGCCTGCAGGAAGTTGTCCACATATTTTACTTAATTGAGTCATAAATACGTTTTTAATTCAATCATACAAACGACAACAAATATTTACCAGAAGAACCTGTGGTCAAGATTTCGGAAGTACATTCCACGAATTGAACTATAGAGAATCTTCAGTCATCTATCATCAAAAAGGATCTCTCTCCCATTAAACTGTCTTTTGAACTGATCTATGTAGAGTCTTGTGATTTGATCTATGCTCAAGTGCTCTTCATTTAATCTTGTTGAAGGGATTGCGCAATGTTGCATCGTTACCCGTATTTACATAGATTGGTTTACCTAGTGGATATATCTTTAGAAGCATAGTTAATAAATATATCTTATTTAGTTACACCGATATATAAACAAGCCTGTCCTTCACCTAGTCTTGAGTGTAAATCGGACCGAATTCATGGGTTATTTTTGGCAATTTAAATCGGAAAACACGGATCTTTACAGAAGCTCCTGAACATTTGAATTTCTTAAACTCTTTATTTTGAAGAATGGTATCTTTTTTTCACAAACTGAAAAAACCAGTGCAGTTTTCACTTTTTTAAGCTAGG
Source organism: Ostrea lurida (assembly GCA_903981925.1). Taxonomy (NCBI): domain Eukaryota; kingdom Metazoa; phylum Mollusca; class Bivalvia; order Ostreida; family Ostreidae; genus Ostrea; species Ostrea lurida. The sequence continues at coordinate 7,404 of CAJDSM010018881.1, forward strand.
CTATATATTTTCATTCATTGAGTTACTGAAACGTGAATTTAACGCCCTATTATTGATTGATCTTTGGGCTTCATTCTGTAGACCCATAACTCTCATGACGACCTGCCCCATAATCTACAACCTCTGATATATAGAGAACGCTCACCATGCACAAACCAAACCGCAATCACTGCATGATTTAACGACATCGGACATTACAATCAACAAAAGTACCAATACAGGTGAAATAATGGTTTATCTTCACATATTTAACCCACATTCTACATGTATAATACCGTTATCTTTAACTTAGTGTGAAATTTTCCTTGCACATTTAAAGAGCGTGTAAAGAAAATCGAATGTTTGAGCAATATCTGTCTACAGCCGTGTCACATTTTACACATACATTCATAAAAAAATTATAGAAGGCGGGGAAAATGAAACTCGAAACAAAAACGGATGAACAAATAAATTGTATGGTGTGAATCTTATACGTTACCAATTTTGATGCACCATATGACCAGTGAGAAGCGTGGTATAGAAGATTAGAAAATTCGCCCATATTCTTAACACGGGAAGCATAGTTGTACTTTTAAACGTTGCAAGTCAGAAATCAAATGACGACAAACATAAACCATTTAATCTTTTTCTAAGTTTCACATGCACAAGCACACTATTCTCAGATTACTTTGTGGCGGTATAAAATTTGAGTGCGTACAAACTAGTGCCGAGCTTTTGTATATACATTGTTTTTTTTTTGTGTTTTTTTTTACAGTACTAGGCAATTCACCCGCTGCTGAATAGCGTAAATTATCAGAGTCAACAACTCTGACTGTCCAATAATGTGATCTACATGAACTTTATTTTAAACCCAGGGAAGGGGGGGGGTGTCTCAACCTATACTTTGGGATATAGATGTACGGCTTAGATTTCCAAAACAACCCATTAATATAATCAATAGTTTGAAATCCATACCCATTTATATATTTTCGTATATTTCATAACAACATTGTATAAAATTTACATTTCATCACAAAATTGTATAGTTGCTATCCATGTGCATATTGCTATTGTAATACCCGGCTTGTAATATAATTACATAATTTTAATTCCTTTGTTTTTAGTGGTAGATCAATTAAGTGCAGTTTTTCACCTTGATTACAAATTTTCGGTGGATAAATTTACCATCCATTGATACAGTGACATGACAAATTCTCTACACTTTGATATAACAGATTGATGAAAATTGCATCCCATTGATATAAAAGTGACCAATTCCAGCGGTACGTCTGTGTATAACAAGGTATAGGAAGACAGAATTGAAAGGTATAATCAGAATATAACAACTGTTGAATCTAAGACCAAGTACAACGAATGAGATACATGTATATGGAGAGATCTGATTCAAATTCAAATCAAAATTAAGGATTATCTCCCTCAGGCATAGCTCTGATCCTTCGAAGGTTTTGGCCCCAATCTTTTGGCACTATATTGATCACTTTTATAAAGTTTTACTTTCATGTTTCGGATTTCCAACATTTCGGTTTGAGCATCACTGAAAAGACATAATTTGTCGAAATGCGCATCTGGTGCATAAAAATTGGTATTGTATATGATTTATATCTGATCAGTCGCTAAAAACTCCTTCGTAAACAATATATTCTAAATCAGAGGACACGATTGAGACATGTTAATTAAAATGTACATTTTTTGTAGCTTCGTATGCCTATGAATTGTGTATAGCATTTCTCGTTGCAGTTCATCAAAAACTCAAATACCAAAATTCAACACGACACTATTATGGTTTTTTAATGTAATGCCACGATGTCTAAGACCTGTCTTCTTGATTGGATGTAAATGCACATGGGCCTGCTTTAGAAATGTCAAATATATTCTTTATCCGTGTGCAATTTCCTGAAACTATGTTATGTACTTTCCGTTTACATTTCTTTTGATATGACGTGCATTTAAACATTTTAAAAAAGTGCAGCTTTGAATGAATTGCAATTTTGCAAAATAAAAAAAAAACCGTTATCAAGTCGTAAGAGCTTTTGTAAAATAGATCCCAGGTTTAAATCAATGAATATTACGTCCAGCCAAATTACGGTGAATCTTGCAGAGATACACGCCATTCCATACACCCCAAAACAAAAGAAAATATCAACTTAAAGAGATTTCAACCAAAGATGATACCTATAACATTTTCTGTGATGTCGCTCGTGTTTCAAATCTATATTCGATTATAAAAAACAATCTTTCACATTGATGAACATAAAACTGTGCAAGGCAATTCGTGTTGAAGTGGGCGTCGAGAAGAAATATCAAAGCATTCCATTTGAAAAGTGTTCATTCTTCCTGTTAATGCCTGCTCATTTAATAAATCGACTCTAACATTGTTCAGCTAATTTTCTTTTTATGAAAAGGTATAGATAATGAAAAGTACCAAACTAAGTGTAGGGCTAATGTATGGTGCAAGATATTTCCCCTAAAGAATAAATAACTACCGAATGATGGCGTAGTGATGGGAAGAGACAGGTTTCGCGAAGTTACACCAAATTTGAAGGGGGGGGGGGGGTCAGGACTAAATGTAATAGTTCGGTGTCCGTTTCTGAGTTTGCGACTGAAATCTCGAAAGGATATCTCACATACCGGTACATGTAAGCCTGTAGCTATTTCGTGTAAAAGAAGCTAATTACTAAATGTAAAACCATTATCAGATACGATTGGCATTGACCGTAAAACCTATTGTTGGGTCATTGACTGTTACCCCTTGTTAATATTATGTTGCGTCGTTAATTTTGGTTACACAAGTCAATATTTCATATATAAACATTGATCTTTTCGATTTTAAAAAGTCGTCATAGGTGTATCGTGTGATTTTCATACGTGGTACTTTTTTATTCGATAAGCAAACGTCGTGCGATAATCATACTCAGGCTAATAGCTATGTATGTTAAAATCAAAGAATTTTTATTTGTTCGGTGTACTATTGTAATGTATATAAGAGTTTTTGATCATTTTTCATGTCATAATTGTGCAGTACATGTATTCGCATAACAATGTGGTAATATTTTACTACATCGAACTATAATAAAAAATAAATGAACAATAAAACTTATAGAAAAAAACACAATTACAAGTTATTTAAGACTTCAAAATGCCCTGCAATTTGCCCACATGGGATATTCCTGCGAATATCAAGCGTTTTCCTTTTCGTTTTCTTCCATGCCAAAATAAAAAATATATATAATATGCATGATAAATACTTTAAATAGATATCGCATGAAATTCAATGACAAATACGAAAGATCATGAAGTGTTTGAATTTTGATTTTGTCCTTGCAATGCAACAAAGGGGCACAGTCATGGAGAAGTACTTCTGTATATACGCAAAAATCAGAGATAGAGAGAAGCGTTACCGATGTTTCTTTGTACGAAGCGTTTCTGTAACTTACATGTAGTTTTTCATTAACGGGGGAGCGCATAGCAACAATCATCGATATTTGGTAACAAGTCAGTCTGTGAAGAGTGAAGTGCCGTTAGTATAAATAACATCGTCATTATGGGGGATGTGGCTCTTTATTCTCACAGGCTAGGTGATGAACATAAGAAATGATCGGGGCTGTTATCAAATACTTTGTTTCTTAAAATGGAAAGGAAACCGAATCTTGCCAAGTAATCGTGGATCTTGAAATGATGGGGGAACTCCCAAAAAGATAGGGTATAAATGAGCTAAAGAAAGAATTTTAAAATCCAATCAATATATCGTGATAGTTATTAATCTAAAATTACGTGATTTATTGTCCAAAAGTGATGCTGGGTTGTATAATTTCTGAATTACGATCACATGAGTCATTCCATCGTAATGTAGATTTACATTACAATTCCAAAAGTTTGTGGAAAATTGATGATAAATTTCAACAATGAAATTTTTACTGAGTAGGTTTTACAAACGACACCACACAGTTATATTACAGGCATAAAACTAGTTTGAGAGAAACTGCTTGCTTTAATAAAAGACAAAATTTATACTGCCAATCAGAAAACGTTATTTATAAAAGGGAACAGATTTATTAGTACCACAGTCAATGTTAGTAATAAAATAAACCGTGCAAGCAATATACAAAAAAAAAATCTGAAAGTCTGAAAACTTAAAAACATATCGTCTAGGTTTTTCAAGTTTATGTCAATATTATTTATCGATTAAAAAGATCGAAATTTAGAAATTGTTTTCTTTTCTCTTTTTATCACCTCAGTGATGTCGAGTAAATATCAATTAAGCTATTCATCCTTAGGGAGGGGTTTCCGATAAAGAAATGAGAGAAAAGATTTAAAAGACTCATTGTTTAAATATTGTGTGTTTTTAATTTCTTGAGATCGAAAAGACGTCATAGGGTTGCTACAGAACGTGAAACTGACCACGATTTGTGTACGGGCCTCTAACTTAATACTATTTATTGTACGGATTATTTAAAGAAGATTCAAATTCTGAAAATATTTATTATGGGCCTTCTGTTTGATTTTTCTATTTTCATGTATTTGTTTTGAATTTCTTGAATGTATATTTAGGCGTGTTGGTATTTCATTATATTTTTTAATAATCTCGAGCATGGTTATAAAGTTGGACAAAGTCTGAACATCATGAAGATCAAAGGAATTGTATCTGATCAAAACACTCTTGTGCCTGCCGGTGATATGAATTTGAAACATTCCGGATAATGAGTTATCGTAATTGGTGGAACTCCACGAATATAATGCTTTATTTACTTATAATGACTTTCTTGATTTAATGCCTGAATACCGAAAAATTAAACATGATGCCTATCGTTTTCCTTAGCAGACATTCTGTTTACCAAGGCATTAATATTTCTGTTAAGATTCAATCTTATTTAATCTGATCTTATGAATTTACTAAAGGTTGTGTCATATGAAATTATTAAAAAATAGACAAAGTACATACACAATATAACCTTTGAAAATGTATATACATCAAAGTGAAATGATTTTAAATTTAGAAACGGAGTAGATGGGTGGAACCTCTACTTTTAGTACGAATATGTGCGTGAAATCGACAGATGCCAAATTTCATGTCCTCAGCACGCGCTGTCGGGGGACAATGTAGCTCGCCTGGGGAGCTTGAACTTTAATTACACCTGTCCCCTTTGGTTCAAAGGATTAAGCCAAGGTTAAAGATTTTGAAGTCCAAGGCCACTAGATCAAAATTCTTATACAAAAAAAAACACAAATTAATCAATAAAGACCTGGTCAACCGCCTGAGGAATTAAGTGTTGAAAGTAGGTTAAGGTCACAAGTTTGGTACCAAAAAAAACTGGGGTCTAAAGAATGTTATATTGAAAAAGCAAAGTCTTACTCAGTTGATTCTATGGACATATGAAATGGTAGATCAAATTTCAAATTACTAGGTCAAACGTCGTGGTGCTAGAAAGTGTCTGTCAAGCAGATTTAATAGTGATTTACCAAAACATATCTCCTTGCAGCCATAGGCAAGGTGAAGCTTTTTCCGAAAAGCAGGTCAAGGTCACTAGGTCAAAAGTCCTTGTACCGAAGAAAGATGTAACCATGGGTACATGTATATCTATATGTGAATTATCAAAGTCTTACCCCCTCCCCCTCTTCCCTTCTTCTACACAGCCAATATTAAGTTTTTGAAAAGTTGTCAAATATGTCAAAGTTTGTTTACCGACAGGAAGGCCTGGTCATGTAAATATCAAAGCCATCCCCTTTGTTTCAAAACTAAGATAGTAAGGTTAAAGTTGAGAGAATCCGAGCCAGGGTCAGTAGGTAAAACGGAGCCAAAGTTAAAGTTTTCTCTAAGTATGACGCCGACACCTGGATTTGGCCATTTAGCTCACAGGGGATTCGTCCTGTCGAGCCGATCGGCAGGATTTTATTTAACATATGCATATCTTCATGATCTTGCAAATTCTAATCTACTAATATGATTCGATTTGTCGGTCAATCATTTCAATTATAAAAACTATAGATCATATACATGTTTATCTTAAAACATCGGACCAATGCTTCTTCATCCGTGACAACTTTAAAAAAAAACCTCGGTCTTAATTAAAAAGATGGTGGTGTATACTCTGTGATATGGATGTCTTGTGTATAAAGAGAAGTTTGACTCTGACCGTAAGAAACTTTTATGCAAGGTATGGCCGCCAGGATCTCGAAAATACTAAGTTGTGGTCCAACCAGATATTTGATCATTTTATCTGCCAATATTAACAGACAAGCCAACATCAACTATAGCAATACGAAGAGGATTTGGAAACATTACTTGGAGAAAAGCCTTGGGTGCTTGATCAGAAAAGGGCCTTGAGTGCTTGACACACTACCAGAAATAGGCGAGCTTAGTTGTAAACTTTGATCAAGTCTTGTTAGAATCGTGAAAAGTTACCATTAGGATTACGCTGTGCCAAATCACTAGATATTTTTAAACAAACCCTAAATTTAACTCATTTCTTTAAGCTTGCTTTTAATATTTAATTCAACAAGACATGATTAGGTTTTAAGGTAAAAATGTATATAGACATATTCTTTTTTGTAGCATTTATCATTGAATGCTTGCTTTTATTTATATTCATGTGTGTGTATGTATGTATATAAACCGCTTTAGATATTACGATTGATTAGGGCGCTATATTAATTTTAGTATTGTATTGCATTGCATTGTAAAAGAAGAAAATAACGAACAGGGATCAATATCATAGATCCTATACAGAATACAAATTAAGCGTTGAGCAAACACGGAACCTTGGATATACCCGGCCAGAGGTGGGATCAGGTGCCTAGGAATACGCATCCCCTGTTGTCCGGTCACACCCGCCGTGAGCCCTTCATTTTGAACAGTAATTTGACCCTGTCCTAGTATCAGAACCTTTACCTTAGGGATAATGGAATTTACAATTTCAGTAGGCGCCTTCCTGTTACATATGACTTTTTACTTCACCTCTAAAGCTCCGGGGGTGCAGGAGTCCTGAAATTTACAATTTATGCCCCCTTGTGCAAATGATTCATAACAAATTTGAAAAGAATTGGAATTGCAGTTATCAAGAAGTTAGAAGTTTTCAATTGTTAACACACAAATAATCACAATGGTCATTTATTTTGGCCCCACTGATACCAAATCCCCTACCCATAATATCACGAAATTTACAATTTTGGTACATGTAAAAAGACTACCTGTATTTTCTGAATATCAATAGTTAAAAACTCTACCCTGTGAGTCATGAACTTTACAATTTTGGTAGACTTTTTACTCAACGTGACTTTGCATCTAATTCTTCCTACAAAGGAGATTTTGGTGAATTGGTCAACATGTGGTAGTTTTTGTCCCATTCCTAAGCTCAAAGGGGTACATGAATTCTGACATTTATAATATATGCCCCTTTGTCCCACAGATGTTTTATACCAATTCAAAGTTGAAAAGTAGGAAAATCTTAGTAATAGTAAAAGCTTGGATGGGATTGGCTTTCAAAGACATCTGTCAAGGGGGACCACTTTTTGGGAGAGAGACGGATTTTGTGTTTAGCATGTTGTCGCCTGGGTAGCGCTTATATTTGTTGATAGATATATTGGAAACTTTGAGAAGTTAGTAAAAGCTTGGATGGGATTGGCTTTCAAAGACATCTGTCAAGGGGGACCACTTTTTGGGAGAGAGACGGATTTTGTGTTTAGCATGTTGTCGCCTGGGTAGCGCTTATATTTGTTGATAGATATATTGGAAACTTTGAGAAGTTAGTAAAAGCTTGGATGGGATTTATTGTTAAAGACATCTGTCATAGGGGACCACTTCTTATATATTATGGATTTTTGTGTATTACATGTTGTCGGCTGGATAGTTCTTTCATTTGTTAATGGATTTCCAGGAAACTTTGGGAAGAAGTTAGCAATAGTAAAAGCTTGGGTGGGATTGATGTTTAGAGAATTCTATGTAGGAACCACTTTTTTGGAAAGGGGACTTAGTTAGATATCACAGCATGTTGTCGCCTGAATAGCGCTTTCATGAAAACTGTCAATGGATTTCCAGGAAATTTTGGAAATGGTAAGTACATGTAATAGGAAAAGCGTGAATGGGAGTGAGTATCAAATACATGTACATCTGTCAAAGGGAGGGGCACGTTTTTGGGAGGACTTACTTGAATACATGTATCATGGATTTTTGTGTATAACATGTTGTCGCATGGATAGTGCTTTCATTTGTTGATCGATTTCCAGGAAACTTTGGGAAGTTGTTATTGATAGTAAAAGCTTGGATCGGATTGACATTCAGGGTTAATATCGGTATAGCAGAGATACGTGGGGTATTATGGGCGCGCTCACTAATGTTTTTTTAATTCTCAATTTGTTTCCAAATCCCACAGCGATTTTGGTGAAAAAGGTTATGCAGTGTCTGGAAGAGGTTTAAAAATTGCTTTTAAGTACTCTACTCTCTTTGAAAATGACCCCCTGGAAAGAAAACTATATACATGTATGTACACCTTGTAAAAGAATGTTCCCAGCTGGACATGTGTCCCAGGAGTTTGTTTAGAGCACCTAAAAGTCAAGCAGGTACGTGAACCCACCTTTCGGATTAACCATCCCTATAGAATATACACATACATGTACCTATTTTACACAGCAGGTGCATGTATAATTAGAACACGCTTTTGTGGCGACCTCTTACCGAAAAGAGGAGAGAAGCGAATTGTTATACTAAGCTATAATACAGTACCACAATGTATCTAATCTCACTACAGAAGAAATAGGAAGTGAAAATATGTACGTACGCAGGTTACTAACAAATAGGTTGACGTTACAGACTTTCAAAGGTCTTGTTTAAAGCCAGCAAATACCATAATCGTTATATATTGATACATTTTGTCAAGCTATTATTAGATCGATGATTTTTTGACGTGTTTCAAAGCAACAGTTATACCGTGCTATATATATTAATTTTCACTACAGAATATAGGGCCGTAACCAGAAATTTCCAGGGGGAGGGGTGCACAAGACCCCAGTTGGTCCAGGGATGACCCTGGTAGGGGGTCCA
>CAJDSM010018883.1:9197-21886 GCA_903981925.1 Ostrea lurida
GGTTAATAGCATAGTTATATTTCATACTTTTCATAATTCATCGTGTATTTTTGATATACATTTTAAAAATAATCCGTTCTTTCAGCAAGTAAGATATGGAATATCATTGATGGTGTAATGTATAAAGCATTGTTTTTAAACATAAAAGCACACATAATAAAGGAAAAGGCACTTTCCTTCCACATAGTTTTAAAAGAATTGCATTCCTGATCAATAGATTAAAACTTTACATGGTGAAGATATTTTCAGTATTTGTAATCATTTTTCATAATCTTTAGTTCAAACTCGCCAAATTGTGATTAAAACAAACCGTATCTCGATGAATAAAACATTCAGTTCATCAACCAAAAGAGGTTTACATATGATGTTTTTCTGTCCTGCTATAGTTTTTAGGTCTTTGAAAGTAAACAATGAAATCGACTGTAAAACCAGTTGTAGTGTTTTGTAGATAATTAAGAATGCATGATGTCATAGTCATTGTTGTGTAATTTTTTTCGAACCTATCCCACCCAATAAAGGAGGGGGTTAGAATTAGATGTGGTGTATCAGTATAAGAGGTTGTGTATATACAGCTATCATTGATTTGATAAAACCGTCTCTAATGATATCTGCTGCATATCTTAGTCACATATAGTATACTACGTGTATTAAAAACAGTGTCGTACAAAAGGACATAAATCCTATTAGATTAACAAAGCTTTTAAAAAGTGCCACTGTATTATCTTCCGAAATGAGAGGATTCTCAATTTTTTGTTTTCAAGTTTTAAGGAAAGTTCACTGCCGTTGAATCTTTTTATACTCTTTTTAGTTAGTTTAATTTATATTATGTGTTATAACAGTGACTAGAAAATCTTCAATGGATATTTACATTATACAAACAACCACCCCACCGGATTAACATATACATAAAATTTCTTCTGAATCTAGAATCAAAAGTGAACTGACTGAAAAAAAAAAACGTGAAAGAGAATGTGTTCATCACGATCTAAATGTACTATGAGATATAGTGATGCCCAAGTAAATGGGTTGAGTCTAATATTCTGGAGGAGCAAAAACACTAAATTTATCACACAGTATTTGATAAATTCTTATTTTGCAATAAAAGTTTAATATGAATCTAGCATGTTTAAAGATTATATCTGAATGATATTGCAAATACATGGTGAATAAATGGTTTCCTATTGATAAATTGTTTAACATTGATTAGGAAGTAATATTGTTATACTTTCATGTAAAATACTCGAATCTGATTGACAAAAACAGTTGACAAAAATACTATTTCTGAGAATAGAAAAACACCCTCCAAGTGATAGTATCTAGCAACGGGAAACTACTTGACGACGGGTAACATTGTGAAAAATTGTTACATGCTCAAATTTATGCGCGTACGGTTCGCCGTAGATTGTTAGACGACGTCGTTGTAGCGTTTGTGATAAACGCGATTACCAGAATGCATGTACGAAACATCGCAGATGATCAGTGTTCAACGTCAACAGACGAAACGGTTTTGTTGTTTTTATAACATTCAGTATAACAAAATAAATATTACATATATTTTCACCCCTTGAAAAACCATTGTCAACTTCGGCTACGCCTCGGTTGACAATGTTTTCTCGGGTGAAAATGTTCAATGTTACCTCAACTACATGCAATATTTATATATTATCACACAACTGTTCCGCGTTCATAGCACGGTTCGGAAAAACGATATGAACTCGTAGCTGAGGTTCATAAAAAATGCTAATTATTATGTAGGTCAATCACGTGGTCAATCAATCATGCGCTACGTAAGAAAACAGCAAATTATAAACATGACGGAAAAGACATCATTTTGTCACCGAGGTGTTCCAAGAGGATTTGTGTCTTTATGATGGAAACCAAGAGTAACAGAAATTCAAAGCTTCTTGCAGCGACTCACAATCGAATTGACAACGTCAAACAATTTGAAAACGAAAAATTCGGGTGTAAAATAGAATAAATCAAAATATGCGTTTAATGATAGTTGTGTGATAAATAAAATATACTCGTGCTTATGGCATATACAATTATAGAAATTCGTTACCAGATTTAAATATTCCTTCGCCAAGGACAATACTTTTGACTTCAGGTCAATATAGATCATAACGAAATTTAGATACGACTAAATCATTGGAATAACCAATTTAAGGCATACATCTATCAAACTTATATATGCTACGAAAGCACATACCTGACAAAGAAAAAAATCATCTTAGTTAATTGCAAAATTAAAGTCCGACTTCGCATTAAAATCCGTTTCACAAATATACATTGCGAAGTAAGCTATGGTTAAACGTAATCATAGTCCCAAAAACATATATACATAGTCGAATGTAGGGCAATACAGACGTCCGACAAAAGCGATGGCAGGATATAAATTGGCGAAGTAAACAATGTGTTAAACGTAAACATAATCCAAAAAAACAATCTACAAAGTCGAGTATAGGGCAACACGGACCTCCGCAAACACAAAGTCAGGATCAGTCCATGGAAGAGTAAGTACAGTACCCGCAACGTTATTCTTGACATTTCTATCGTGTTCTATCGTGCGGTATCTATGTATCGTGCGTGTATCCTATCGTATCGTTCGTGTATCCTTATCGTATCGTGTATCAGGTGTTACCGTTTTCTATCGTGTTTGTCGTTTTATCAGGTCTATCGTTTATCGTGTTTTGCGTGTATCAGGTTTTCCGTTTATCGTATCGTGTATTTCGGAAACTATCGGGATCATAATTTAAATCTGAGGAAAAAGTACGATACTTTCGAAAGCTTCATTCGTTTGTCTAAGACTATTTTAGGAATGAGGAAAGACAAAAACAATAAAGTTGGCTTTTATAAGGTACCCAAAAAAAGAATTAAATCTTTTGTCTGTCCAGAATGCATGTTAATATCATGTTGGCCATGGTTCGTCAAACAAATCGAGGACAATAATTAAACCGAAAGTTCCTTTATATCTTAGGGACAGTTGCTCTCTATAACAATGATTTGTAATTAAATCGACTTGAGAAATAGGAAATTCCATTTAAAAGACACCCCCCCCTAATAATGACATACTAGTAGTTTACCATAGAATTGGTAAAAAGGCTATTTTCATTTCCCTCCGAATTTCGCACTGCATTCTACTTTCATGTGTATTTATACACTTACACTTACTATACTATACCAGCTATACGCTGAACATGTGCGCTCCTTGTATCAGGTACTTGTGTATTACCCGTGTTTGATAGCAAACAGTCTCAGCGACATTGAATTTCACACATTTTAAAAGTCGTCTCCCGAAAATCAGGTCACCTGGGCGCGACTTTATGCTGTCATCGTGTTTCGTATGTGTATACATGTACAGTGTTCCGATAGTGTATTGGAAAAGTTCTTATATGGCCATATTGCCGGTTTTGATAACTGTTTGAATTTTTTAAATAGTAACATGTATAGAAAAATTTTGAACGGTTTTCAATATTTTTTTAAAAGCCACTTTTTGTTCATTGTGCTATATTTGTTTTATTCAGAATACCAATTTACTTGAATATTTAATTTCTTATCAATATTAAATATTACTCATAGTGTGGGATCCACCGTATCAAGACAGTGTGTCGTGCAGCGGAAATTAACTGTTGAATGAGCGTGAATTTCACTACGACCCTCTTCGCACAACACAAAATATTACTTGATTTATTTCACATACCATTGAATTAATTTATCTCAGAAATAATATTACAGACTGGCTAAATTACAGTCACATTACCACTGAAACATGATGTAAACGTTATAAATTATAGTCTAAGAATTATTTTACCGTTTGCATTAAAATACGCCCAACTATCAACTTACATGTATCTACAGACAGAAGTGTAGTTTTTTCAATTTCATCACTTTATGTTTATATGTATCTCTATACATTATGTATCTGAATTATTCCACATGAGCAGAAGTGGATTCTATGTTTTGTATCCTTTAGCACCGACTCTTGCTTCCTCTTTTGATGTATCAGACATATACAGATATATTATATATACATTATGTATGTATGTACACCTCAAATCAGATTATGATATGTTTTGATATATGTGTGTCTGATATGCAACATTTATAATCATACAGAACACAATCTATGTTTCATAGTTTCAATTTATTACAAACTGTTTCACATATACATGTATTTTCTCTTAAAGACTGTGTACTGTAGTATTGTATATGCTGCTTTGGGGTAGAAGTGGATATTTTACAATCGTCCTATTAGCACGTCTCTTGCTACCCTCAGCCATCATGTTACAATCTACCAGACACAATCTGTTGTTTCATAGTTCAATTTATTACAAACTGTTTCACAGATGCATGTATTTTCTGTTAAAGACACTATGTAGGTAGTTTTGTATATACTGCTTTGGGTAGAAGTGAATTTTACATAAAATAATTGTCCTATAGCACCGTCTCTTGCTACCCTCGCATCATGTTATAATCTACAGACACATTAATCTTTATTACTAAAGTTTAACCATGTCATAGAAAAAACTTATATTTGTCTCTATACATTATATATCTGTTTATTGTACATGAAGGCAGAAGTGAGCTGTTTCGTGTCCTTTAGCATTGACTCCTATACTGCCCCTTGTTGTGTATCAACATATATATTGCAATCACAGGGATAACAATACTACCACTGACTAGTCACAGTGTATTAATTAACTTGTTATTGTGTATTTGTATAACGATTATATATGTTAAGATTGTTTATGCCCATTTTGGCCCTGATTTGGTAAATAAATACTACTACTACTGTATCTCTCAATCAAATGATTTGACCCCCCCCCCCCCCACTAAGTCCGCCATTTGCATCAAATTACACACACAGGTATCCGAAGGAGAAAGGGGGAAAAACGAGCTAATTTTGATGATAATGTACAAAATAAAAAGGAGGTATAATTAAAGGGGAAGTTGTCCAAGTTGTTGATTTTATAAACGTTTACAAAAAGCTAGGGGCTTAAGTAATACACACCCTGGTTCCAACACCTTAATTACGCAGTCAACAGAATTCAATATTCAGGGGAATGTGACCTTTTTAATTGTGTTTCCAGTTTTCACTTCAGAAATCGTCTGTGTTTGTCTGAGAAGTTAAAATCTGATTTATTAATACCTAACAATCACCAGCTCAAATGAACGTGCTACGCTTGTGCAGTCTTCGTTTAGTAAATTGTAAGCAGATAAAATGCCAGCAGTGCTTAAAAATTATAAAATGCATTTCCATCTAACGGCATTTTCCCTGACACAAATTTTATTGTAATGTTATATGCTTACTTGTACGCTTTTTATTCTACAGGTGCTAAATATCATGTTATACATGTCTCTATCGAATCGATCAATGCTCATATCTAATTAAACTTTTAAGAAAAAATATTGATCTTGTAAACATTAATTATTACAGAAAAATGTATCGTCATTAGTTATGCACATACATTTATATATACATTCCTTTTCAATTAGAAATGTTCTTTAGATATGCGTGTTATGTATATAATTAGTATTTAAACCTTCAACGTTATTTTCAACATTAAAAAATGTTGAAAATAACGTTGAAGGAGTTTAATACTAATATATACAAAACACGCATATCCTAAGATAAATTTCATAATTTGAAAAGAATGTAATATATAATTGTTATGTGCATAACTAATGACGATACATTTTCTTAATAATTAAGTCTTACAAAATCAAATTTAATTCTCTTAAAAAGTTTAATTAGAAATACATTGATCGTATTCGGATCAATGCTCATATTAATCTTAAACTTTTTAAGAAAAAGATTGATCTTGTAAAATTAATTATTACAGAAAATGTATCGTCATTAGTTAAGCACATACATTATATATACATTCCTTTTCAATTAGAATTTCTTTAGGATGCGTCTTATGTATAATAATTAGTATATCCTAAAAGAAATTTCTAATTGAAAAGAATTGTATATATAAATGTATGTGCATAACTATAATGACGATACATTTCTGTAATAATTAAGTTTTACAAGATCAATATTTTGTTCTTAAAAGTAATTAAGAATTGAGCAGTTGATCCGAATCGATCAATGCTCATATCTAATATAAACTTTAAGAAAAAATTTTGATCTTGTTAAAATTAAATATTACAGAAAATTGTATTCTCAATTAGTTATGCACATACATTTATATATAACATTCTTTTCAATTAGAAATTCTTCTAGGATATGCGTTATGTATATATAAATGATGTGCATAATAATGACCGATACATTTTTCTGAATGAATAATTTTACAAGATCAATATTTATGCACATACATTTATAGTATGTACATCCTTTCAATTAGAAATTTTCTTTAGATATTGCGTTTATGTATATTAATTAGTATTTTAAAACCGCTTCAACTATTTTTCAACATTTTTTAATGTTGAAAATAAACGTTGAAGGTCTTAAATACTAATAATACGATAACCGATATCCTAAAGAAATCTTAAATGAAAGATGTTATATATAAAGTTGTATGCTGATAACTAATGACGATACATTTTTCTGTAATAATTAATTTTACAAGATCCAAGATTTTTTCTTAAAAGTTTAATTTAAGATGAGCATTGATCTTGTAAAATTACTTATTACAGAAAAATGTATTCGTCATTAGTTATGCACATACAGTTATAATAACATTCCTTTTTCAATTAGAAATTTCTTAGGATATGCGTGTTATCGTATATAATTTAGTATTTAAACCCTCAACGTTAATTGTTCAACATTAAAAAATGTGCCAATCTTTGTTGTAGTAATAACAAATTTCGTTCCGTCTAAATCTTCTATTAATTTACAACATTCTATCAGTTTTCGTTTATCGTGAAGATCGATTTATCTGTTTGGATTTATCAGGATCTTATCGTGTAACATCAGTTTATCAGGTTTTCCGTTTAATCAGGTTTTTGCGTTTATCCTATCTACTGCGTGTTGATCCTATCGAGTGCTGTATCCTATCGTAATCGTGCGTAGTATCCTATCCCTATCGTGCGTGTATCGTGTTCTTATATCGTGTTATAGTGTCAAGAAATAACGTTGCGGTACTGATACTATGCTTACCGTCACACCCGCCATGAACTCTTTAAGATCTAAATAAAGTAAACTGGATTTTAACCGTCGTCAAATCTTCGTACGAAAATACAGTTAACATATGACTTACCTGGTAGTGATATTTGTAATTGCAAACAAGGGTCATTTTAGTACTGCAGAATTTGAGAAATTGGACTTTAAACGATATTTATGTACAAACCTGCAACATTTAACCTTTTTTTTTTTTTCTGTAAAATTAATTGTCCTCGCTTAAAAAGATCCTAACTTGTTTCATATCCTTTGTAGACTGCATTCTGTTACTAGATTTGACACGTGGTAAACCCGGTTTACTTTGGTTTCGACTTCCGGGCTCACGGTGGTGTGCCGGTCAGCAGGAGCTTACTCCTCATGCACATCGATCCTGCCTGTCACTTTTGATGCGGAGTTCGTGTTGCCTCGCACATCGATTTTGATATTAATGTTTTTTGACTATGATTACGGTTAAGACATTTTATTACTTCGTCCAATTTAGTATGCCAGTAATGCTCCTAGGCCTGCGTATCAACATCAACTGGAGAGTCTATCACGCCGATTAGAGGTTATATGGTATACTACTAAAGAGGAAAGGAAAGTTGGCGATTTGCAAAGTTAAAGTCTTATCATATAGTGTATTGTCAGTCATGCAATTTGAGACCAAGTCTTAATCCTTTCTCTATCCTTATCGGTCATATGACCGATACGCGTACCAAACAGTTACTACTGCAAAAGGGTACCTCTAAAATCTCTTAAAACTATGGGTATAATAATGATTACATCACTATTTTGTGAATTTCTTCTATTTTTAACTATAGTAAACAATCAATTACGAAAATTGAAGACATAAATTAAAAACAGCATTTTAAGAGAAAGTCATGTTTAAAATACGACGTGACGTTTTGTCGCATTGCAAAATTTCCCCTCTCATATGACTTTGTTATTTTCAAATGAACGCCGTTGCTTACATTGTTGAAAAGCACGTATCCCCTGCATTTAATATATATAAAAAATATTTTCAAGGCCGCCAATGTTATTAGAAAATAGCGTATTTCTTACAACTACGTGTGTTTGTCTTTACGCTGTTTATTCTCAAAGTTTAGACAGATGGATATTTTACTTGTTATTTCGATTATATGAAATAGGGAAAATATATATACCCTGATGAAAATAGAAACATGTTTCTTTTGATAAGCCTTAATTTTTTCTCCTCAAATTGTGTTTATAAACATAAGTGGTTTTAATAGTATATTAGGCGTTCATAAGCATCAACATTTATAAAATTAATAACATTTAGCCTAATAAAAACACAACTAGTATGTCTTACGTGAAATATTCTTTGTTTTTTATTTGCCAAATGTCAAGATAGACGTAATCAGAACTTTGGTAAAATCTTCGATCGTCGCATACGGCAAATTCATGTGTTGATGGGACCAAGCAGAGGAACTAATTTTTTATTGCATTTCCACTACTTTCTAGGCATCAAACATCCGCCGATGAGAAAATATTTTAATTCGAAAAACTATCGCACAGGTGCACCACAGATATCATCTTGTCCTATCACCATCTGATTGATCAACGTGTGGAGGGGTAGACCGGGTGGGGTTCAACAACTTACACATGTACCATAGATGTTCGCATCCTTTACAAACTTGTGACCAGAGGATCAATTGGAATGACCAAGACTTTCTTCAAAAAATAGATCAACGCCAAATACAAGTTTAAAAGTTATACAATAACAATTTTAAGATAATACGCAAAAAAATCCCCCCTTCGCCCTCCGCTATTTACGTATGAAATAATCTTTATATTTCATTAAATTTTGCTAAATATATGCGTATTTCATGGAAAAACAAATACATTCTGTATCAATATTTTGATATTGTGTTTGGATCACTGTCACGTTTAATCAAAGTTTGATAAAAATAAGTTTACAAAGTCGGACCCAGGAGGCGGGGTGGCTCCATTTAAGAAGTAAAAATTGCCTTGACTCTCAGCTATCTTGGCTAGCCCCCCTGACCCCTACAGGGCCGGTCACAGACCCATTGGACCTAAAGACCCAAAGCAAATTGATAAAATCTCTTCAGCTTCCGGTTGGTTTCGCCCCCGTGGACTCCTACTAGGACCAGTTGGGACCTGATTAGCGGCTGTTAGAAAAAAACACTGTGCACAACCCAACCTCTATTTGAAATATTCCCTGGTTGCCCAACACTACAAAATTTGATGGTCAGCCATCAATGTCTCTGAAGAAAACACTCCTGGAAACGGCTTCAAATACATTCTCAAAATTCCAAAAAAAAATCATTTCTCAAGGCGGAAGGGGAGGTCCACTTGGGACCTTAAAGCGGTCACAACACTTCCCTTAACATCCACTTCAATAGCTATCCGGCTACCCCACTGTAAGTAATTGAAATTCAAAATTGAAAGCATTTTTAGTTCGAAACTGTCCATGTCCCTTAGTACACCAAGAACAGACGATGAGCAAAATTAGAGCGGATCCTAGTACTTCTCATCACTCATTTTGATTGATATGATGAGGGATAAGCCATCGAATTGATTTTAATCTGGTTTTACGTCTCAAAAGCGCATCATCAAAATACACAGTGTCAATTATATCCACACAAAATCTGTGGACGAAGCAGTACAACATCGTTACCATCAGTCTGAATGCTCACTATCTCGTGCTGTTTAAAAATCCTCGAAAAATCTCCAGATGTGGTGTAAGGGGAGATGATTGGACGTTTTGAAGTCACTGCGCAAAACTCGATTTCTAACGCAATTTGTTTGTAATATGTGTACTTATTGGATTGAATGCACTGAGATTTGAGCGTAAATGAGCGTCTACGTGAATGGGAGCTTTCTATTGGTGACGTCACGAATACTGTGAACGCAAAAACATAAGTCATAGCATAAACATTTCTTAACAAAATAGCAAAAACAAATATAAACATCAAGCAAAATGCATTAGAATGTTAATAAACTACCGTTCTCATTTGTGATGCCATGTTTACGTTGTTAAAAAAATTCATTGAAGCGTCCATTTTTAGTCATGAATATTTCAATTATGTCAACGCCTAATACCGTGAATAATAACTATTCAAACTGCTACTTGTAGATATTCAACGTTGGCTTAAAGCATCGCAATTACGTTAGGGTCCCATAAGAAAATGCCAGTGATGAATCTGGTGTGAAAATTACACCCTCAAAATTTCACAATACGAATTTTAATGTATTGGTAAACACGAGACATACTTCCCATACTGATGCGACCGTATCATACATTCCCACATGACTAATTACTCCGTACGTCACTATCGATAATACGTGACACTTCATTTTTAAAAATCAAAGGTCCCTTCTTACACGCAAAATTTCACAGATTATGGTGTTACCAGCTGTGAATTTATTAATAAGCTCAAAAAAGATATAACATTTCTTAACATGAAAGTTAGGAGAGCAAACATACTCTTTCTGAGAAATTAAAAAACAATACAACATATTGAATATTCTCACAATTACCGGAGTGCCCACAGTCTTTTAAAATACCGTACTTTTAAATTATATAAGAAGAATGCCCCACACTTTTCAGAAATAAAATAAATTCAGAATCATATTCCTAAAAAAATAGAATGAACTGACATGTAGAGTATCGTGAAACTGTCGCATTTTTACATGCGATAAGCCCTCTTTATGCAATGATGTCCATTGCATAGATGCCAGAAAAGGGCATCGTTTAAGTTCGCACTGTAAATAGATATATACATTCTTGCGCATTGATGAATATCGAGAATTTAGAGCTGATGCAATACTAAGGAAAATGAATGTTAATATAATTTTACGTAAATTTTACACTTAACAGTTATCTTTTGTTACTTAGTAAATAAACTAAAGAGACTCAAATATTATAGACATTCCCTACATATGACGTTCAACAGTATGACATCATGACGCAACTTTTCATGTGTGAGTCAGATGCCGCGAAAGAGGCACTGGATTACATTTAGTACAGTACTGAGATTTTTCTCGCCGAAACCTTTACCTATGCTCAATCAAATAGAAAAAAACAACAAATTGCACGTTAAATTTAGTTTCATATCTGAATTTCACAGAAAAAAACACTTTCATGAATTACACATGCACTTGAAATTGCTATGTATCACGTTCATTGATTTCACATGCACTATAATCCAAAACACATATTAGGCTCTTCGTGGTCCTGTCATGTTCACAGCGACAAGTATTAATTACGCAAACATTCTAATGGCGTGCAGTTGTTCTGAATGAATTATAATAAAATCCCACAAACCCAGTTCTTATCATAATAGAAATGATGATAGTTCCAATGCCTTACAATGTAATTCATAACTATTAGCTGGCGGTCCGAGCAAATTTATCTCCTCTCCTTTTTTCGCTCGCAATGTTCTAAACATTTTGATCTACTAATAAATGCTACACGTTCTGAGTTTAAGTAATTGCATTAAAAATGCATGGCATATTTCAGTTACAATGTGCACTCAATTCCCAATTTTTATTTATTATTTCTGAGGTCGGAGGAAATATTCTGTAGACTGTTGCAATCACTGTTTTTAAGATTAATAACAGAGCCCTGCTTCATTAGTTCAGAGAATAATTTGTAAATTTCCACAGACGATATACGTAGTTACACATTTATGTACCCATTATGACTCGGTGATATTGATAGTATATGGGGGTTTTCCGTCTGCGGATGAGCTTACCCTCGTCGTACCTGGTGGTTTCAGTACGACCTTGGAACCTGTTACTTCGATAGGCCATGATATACGGCAATGTCGCGAGCCTTGTTATTTAAGCTTTTATTTTGGACATACAAGGGTATTATTATGTGTTTAAATTAAAGAACCATTCTCCCTTTAAATATAATCATCCCGTTATTTGTTTGATTTATTCTGTACAGAATATATTTAACAATGAGAAATCGTCAGAGTGGAACACTGATCCATTCGAGAAATAACTTCCTCGTTGATTTTTTGTGCCATAACAAGTCGTACACGGCACGTTTATCAGATACATTTCAAACTAGGTGTAAATATTGATCTCGATTGTGCGTCGATTTCAACGTTGAATTACTCTAGTAATTTAAGTGCGCACTTTGATAACCCGTCGTTGCGTTTCTGTGGGTTTATATGTGAAAAGTACAAGCCTGAGAAGGATTTATAGTGTATTTATGAATTTATTTATCTATTTGTTAATTATTTATTCATTCATTTATTTATTGGAAATTGTGTTCTTTTGTCTTTTTCTTCCTATCACGAAGAATCGAGAATTTCTCACAAAAGTTTGTGAGATTTTTAGAATATACTTCAGTATTAAACTGTACTATTCCTATGATTATTACATTTACTTTGAGTGTCAAACGGTTGACTTCTGACACGAACATAATTAATAATGACGATAAAAATAATACTGTATATTGTACACAAATTATCCGGATATATGCTGTATCAAATGATATATACAAAGACGCTAGTTTAAGATTAGTTTTCCCTGCCTTTTTAAAAGAATTGTGTTTGATACTACTCAACTTTATGACAAACGGGAC
>CAJDSM010018883.1:22864-33605 GCA_903981925.1 Ostrea lurida
TGTGCTTACGGTCTATGAGCAGGGATGAATCTAGATCGTGGTGGCGTCGTACCTGCTGAGACACGAGTATTAATGAAAAACCTTCATTTTATCACCTCTCTCAACCCGGATTCTCACGATACTCAGGTTATATTGAATGGAAATAGGCCAAACTTCAAGATCGCATGTCAATCAGCTTGATACCACCAGGTCTTGTAATAAAGAAGTCAAATATATGCATGCACGAAATATGAAAACCCAACCTAATCCGCAAGAGCATGCCATGCGTATTAGGACTTTTTAAAGCGAGGCCAGCTTCTAACAAAAATGTTGATGTTACAGGTTTACAACGGATATCGTTTAAAATCATCATTTCGCAAATTCTACAGTCTCTTTAATGACCTTGGATGCGATTACAAATCATCCCTAAATCATATGTTGACTAATTTGTTTCATATCCTTTCCTAGACTCGTTTTTGCATTATATTTGATCAAACTTCGTTATATTTACCTTTACATTTACCTTTACATTTGACCACAGGTAATTCCGTTTACTTTGTTTCGATTAATTATAAGGGTCCACAGCGAGTGTGACCGGTCAGCAGAGAATGCTTATTCCTCCATGGCACCTGATCCTGCCTTCGCCTTTGTCCGGAGGTCCGTGTTGCCCTGCACTCGATTTCGTATATATGATTTGGGGGATTACGATTACGTTTAACACAATGTTAATTTCGCCAACTTAAATTGAAACATTGTTTCATTATTAATATATGCATATCTTTTCAAATTGGGTGAAGTCAACTTTTTTCCAAAGTTTGAAGGCGAAGCTAGACATGGTGATTAAAGATTGCATAGTACATGAATACAACAGCAAGACCATCCTAGCAATACTGTTACCTCTGTACATTTATCTGTACGTTGCAACGACCCAAATTCAGCCATACATTAGGACTATGATGGATTTATTACATGGAGTAATTTTCTTTTCGTACGAAGAAAAAGGATAAAAACCTGCTTCAAATTAAATGCATTTTTCCCATCTGACAAATGAATAATTTTCTCAGGCATGATAAGAAAATCTGGCTTGCAAAGAAGGTGGTGAGGATGGCATTAATTAGTTGGTTGCGGTCAGGCTGAATTTGTCGAGCTGTGTGTAATAGTTTTACAGTACATCAGATTTCTGTATAAACTGGTAGAAAATCAAACTGACATTTGAACATATCTATATCGTTCGGACATGAGTATAAAGACCTTTATCATTTAATTTTACGTTCCCTTCGGGCATTTTTTAGAGGATGGGGGAGTTGTTAATTATTTTTCTTTTTAATTATCGTGCTTCGAACAGGTGCGTAAGCATTTGCAACTATTAAGAAAGGGAAACGCCAAAACGTGTTCTGTTATATCCCCGTCTGCATGTTTTACATACCAGTTCTGAAAAAAAAAATCGCTCCCCATATCTTTCAGAAAAGTATGTAAAGTTGTGACAATTAGAAACATTTAAGCTGATATTTGAAACAAAATTAAACTTCTGCTCAACGTTATTTATAGATACACCGTTTTACATTCTACAAAAACAAAATCAACGCATGGTCTGTGTATTCGTAGGAGGAATTTAAATTCCTTGATTGTCTTTGCTATACATAAATATATATATTTTTTTTGTTTAAAAAAACCGCTTCGAAAATACTAGGGTCATTCAGAAAAGTAATATGTATAGCAAATGCTGTTCTTTTTCATATCACTTTACAGAAAATCAAGATCAATACATTACCATGTTAAAAACGTTTATTTTTAGGGATCTACGTGCATTAGTGTACGACAATTACACAAATATCGCTCTCTGTTCTCCGATTTTTAAGAAATCTAAATTAAACACATCATTCCGTTCAACAATATTTATTTCCAAAATGTATGACAATTAGTTGTTGTTAATAATTGTTCATCGAGTAGAGAAATATAGAAATCTTATGAGATCATGCCGTAATTAGAAAGCACAGCTACATGTACTTGGACACATTACAGATCACATACGCATCATGATAAAGTTCGTGAAGTACCGGTGAGGATATAAGAAATGAATCTTATTTCGGTGATGCAGGTTCACCGAATTATAAGAATGTAAAAACTCATTGATGAAAAGTTTACCGTAAAATGGCGAAGTAACAAAGGTATCAAAAGTAATCATTAGTCCAAAAAACACATACAAAATCGAGTGTAGGGCAACACGGAACCTTCACGCAAGGCGAAGCAGGGATCAGGTGGCCATGGAGGAGTAAGGCATCTGCTGCTGACCGGTCACACGCCCGCCGTGAGCCTGTATTCGAAACCAAAAGTAAACGGGGTTACCCGTCGTCAAAGATCAGTATTGAAAATAACAGTCTAACAAGGGTAGTGAAACAAATCAGTCAACATATGATTTAGGTGATAATGTTGTAATCGCAACAAGGTCAGTATAGCGACCGTAGAATTTGCGGGGAAAAAATGAAAAAATGACTGTGTAACAGAGATTTGTTATAACGCCTGGCCACGCGTCCTAAAAGTCTGCGGTGTAACCTGCCATATCAACCAGAAAAAAACTATAAGATGTATTTTCTTTCATTGTATTTTATATTCACAACAAAAAAAACAATCGTGCATTAGACTTTACGTTGTGTGTTCAGGGTACGTGATGCGAAAAAATACCTCTCAGCTTAGAAGGTGTTTAGACACCAATAAGAAATCGGCGCTAAGTGATCACGTGAAATAAAATTAAATGAGATATTAATACAAAAAGGCGAAGTTACATGGTGTCAAAACGAATCGCAGTAATAAAAATATTGATTGGTGGCGCCGGTTTTGTTTGTGAAGCGAGCAAGGATAGGTTTTTTTCATATGTAGCATTTGGGTGGACTATGCTAAAGACAATACGACTAATGAATGCTGGTAGTTACATTATAAAGGCGGAACTGTGATTTCTAATTTTTAGATTTATTAGGCATATGATGAAAAAACTAGAAGGTATTTGCAGAAAACACACCATGAATAAAATATAAACGATATACGGTACGAATTGGATGGCACGCAGATACCCATTTCGACAAATTAATGTCTATTCAGGTGATGCTAGAAAGCGCGAAAAAGTTGGAAATCCGAAACAATGGAAATTAATTTTTATTTTTAAAGAGAGAAAATGTAGTGCCAAAGACTGAAGCAAATACTTTGAAAGATCAGAACTACTGCCTGGGGGAGATCGTATACTTACTTTTTGATAATAGAATTTCTAATATTACCACTGCAATTAAAATACATATCTGTATTTTCAAGCTAGTAACAGAGAAACAGAGTGTACTAGCAACTGGGCTGTAGAAGAGCCTCGGGACATACAGTCCACCAGGCAGAGAAATCGACCCAGGGGACAATATAATAAAAATCATGTACGGTGCCAATCTTTGTGATTCACCCAGATGCGCATTTCCCCACAGAATTAGTGTCTTAAATGATGCTCAAGACCGAAACTGTTAGAAAAGTCGAAACATGAAATTAAAGTGTACCGCAATGTAGAACGGCAAAGATAACGAACAGTTGATCAATCTCATAAGTCTAAATAGATTCCACAAAAACAGAAGAAGTTGGGCAAAACACGGACCCCTGGACCAGACCAGAGGTGGGGCATCAGGTGCTAGGAAGAGTTGAGCAATCTCCTGTTGCCGGTCAAACAGCCGTGAGCCCATTGTCTTGATCATGGGGTAAACTGGAATGATCCGTAGTCAAATGAGTGTGTGGAAAAACGGCTTAACAATGGTTATGAAGACACCATAGACAGCATTTGACTCATGTAGGTCATCATTGGTAACTAATTGTCTATACGACCATGAGAATTTTACGAAAATGCTGCCTTTAAACGTGAGTGTTGAAACCCCTGCAATACAACAACTTGTCTGTAACGTAGCCTTGCCCGCTCGATTCAAAAACTGATCATCCCGCAGAACAAGATCTTGCGTATCCAAATAAGTTTGAGAGAAATAGACCCCATAATGCACGGCGATGATGGAAGATTGCTACTAATAAATATGGGAAGGTTGACGATGGAGAAGCTGAAATCGTCCCGTTTGTCCATAAAGTTGAGTGGTTAGTTTGACCGTTAATGTCAACTGTCCAACATACTGCGAGGCCGAAATATCTCGATGGACCAGGGCTATGCCTGAGCGGCGGATAATCCTTGATTTTGATAATAATTTCCTAATTTTACCACTTGGAATTAATAAAATCGCAGGGAAAATTTTTAGAAATGCTACACTGCTGAAACGAATGTTCACAAGATGCAATTCTGGGAGAATGATCAAGAGTTACCTTTCACCTTATATGAACATATAGATGCAATCGATGACAAAGTCGGCTCATATTCATATCCTCGGGCGAAACTTTCCAATAAACATCCTGGATTAGTTGTAGAAATTAGAACCGGACATACATTTCCATCAGGCGCCCTAAGCCTAGAATAAGTTTGATTTTTGATTTTTCCTTCCTTTAAACCTTCAATATGTTGGCAAAATATCGTATTTCAGTCCAAGTTTCATTCAATAAACCCATGTTCAATGACATATTTTATGTTTTTTGCCAATATATTTCCACAGTTGTAATCCCTACACATTTGTAGGAATTTCTTTAACACTGCAATGCCCGATATTTTTTGTACTTATTGATTCCACGAAGGTTATTGCAAGAACACGTATATATGAAAAGGTCTTGGTCATTATTCTACCATTTGCCTCCATACGTAATAGACGATTGAAAAAGAAAATCGGTACACATCTCGCTTATCCTTGAGTTCGTATTTTGCAAATGCAGCCGTAGTCAAAAACTTATAATTCAATTTTATAATAATCTAGGTTGCCAATACAATCTGCCATTTCATACAATGCCGTCTGTTGTGTTTCATTCAAATTGTTGAGTCGTCCTTCAAACCTTGAGTTTTGACAATGGATTACTTTGTTTACCTGATAAAGATAAAGGGCTCACGGTGGGTGTGGTGGGTTACAGGCACCTTCGCCCGCCTCTAGTATGTCTAGGGGTCCGTGTTTGTAATATAAACCGTATACGGTACCAATGTTTGTCCAATTCTGATCACTTGTAAAGAACTCATGAGTTTAATCATCGTTCGTGATCCTCATCCTTATTCTACATGGAATCTTCCCGAACTACTTTTTCTGAAAAGGCATTACAAATACACTGATATTTTCTTTCAATCATAAAAAAAATCATTCTATTTTATTACAAGTGCCATGATGTCTGATGTAAACCGATGTAAAATATATTTTTCTGCTTGACAAAATCTGCTCAATTTCCATGAACATTGTATTTTTGTTCTTTGTAAGTTACGTGGCTCCTTATATTATGTTCATTATTTCGATATGTACATAAATATTTGAGAGCAAATAAGGATTCAACTTGTAAATAAAACACGCGGATTTCCTAGCTTTCCATCATCAATCCAATATTTCATAATAAACAAATTAAACACTGCCACATCACTGTATGCCGCAGTAGTCTCGAAACTTGATTTCTATATGGCCAACTTGTATGCATATAATGAGCCAGTTTTAAAACAAAGCAAGCTATGAACCAATCATTAATGTGACAAGACGTTAGATAATTGCTTTAAGTCAGATCTTGCAATTCTTGCCTTATCAAACTGTAAACATCTTTAAACTTTGGACACGAGAAAAGTCCAGGACCATTTAGCAACTGTTTTAAAGTGTCCGTGCTTGATGCAGTATTGTTCTTGCTATGGAAAGCATGTTCCATTACTTAAAGAGAGGGAGAGGAGGAGAGAGAGAAGAAGAAGAGAGAGAGAGGAGAGATGCTATGAGAAAAGGAGAGATACTTTAATAAATGTTGACCATTTAGAAATAACGAAACACAAAAAAAAAAAAAAAAAAAAAAAAAAAAAAAAAAAAAAAACAAAAAAAAAAACAAAAAAAAAAAAATAAAAAAAAGAAAAAAAAAAAAAAAAAAAAAAAAAAAAAAAGAAAAAAAAAAAAAAAAAAAAAAAAAAAAAAAAAAAAAAAAAAAAAAAAAAAAAAAAAAAAAAAAAAAAAAAAAAAAAAACAAAAAAAAAAAAAAAAAAAAAAAAAAAAAAGAAAAAAAACCAAAAAGAAAAAAAAAAAAAAAGAAAAAAAAAAAAAAAAAAAAAACAAAAAAAAAAAAAAAAAAAAAAAAAAACAAGAAAAAAATAAAAAATAAAAAAACAAAAAAAGAACAAAAAAGAAAAAAAAAAAAAAAACAAAAAAAAAAAAAAAAAAAAAAAAAAAAAAAAAAAAACCAAAAAAACACAAACCAAAAACCAAAAAAAAACCAAAAAAAGAACAAACACAAAGCAAAAAAAAAAAAAAAAAAAAAAAAAAAAAAAAAAAAAAAAAAAAAAAAAAAACAGAAACAACAAGAAAAAAACAAAAAAAACAGCACAAAAAACAAAAAAACAGAAGAAAAACCTCAGACAAAAAAAAACATAAAAAGAAAAAAAAAATAAACAAAAGATAAAAAATACACATCGATGCAAAAATAAACAATATTATATTGATACACCGGACCCAACAAAAAATATAAAACGAAAAATAACAAAAATGCAATGATACATAAAAATACCCAAAATAAGAATAAACAAAAAAACAAACAAAATACAAGAAGAGTAAACAAAAAACGAAAAAAAAAAACAAAAAACCATGAGATACAAAAAAACAACAAAGAAAAAAAAAAACATACCACAAGAAATAAAAAAAATAAAAAAAAAAAAAAAAAAAAAAAAAAAAAAAAGAACAAAAAAATAAAACACATACGGAAAGAAAAAGATACAAGCAAAACCACCATAGAAATGCATCAGTACAAACCCACGTCATGAAGCGCATATTTACTTCAGAAAACAAGTAACACAACCGGACAGAACACAACAAATCACATAATTACATATATAAAAAATCATACGTAGATAAATAAATGAAAAAACAACGATAAAAAAAAAAACACAATATAGACTATACGCCACATTTAAAAAAAAAGACAATGAAAAAAAAAAAAAAAAAAATATAAGACATATAAAGAAAAAAAAAAAACAAAAAAAAAATAAAAAAATATTATACATCAAAAAAAGATAAACAAAAAAACAAACATTCAGATAAGAACATAATAAGAAACACATGAATACAAAAAAAAAGAAACATTTGTGTTTATTGGTATCTAAATATTGCAGAATAGGAAGACACTGCTACGTTAACTTACATAACAGTTTTAAAGTAATTTTATGTATCAACAACGTGATATATTGCACCGTATCATCCAAGCTTAAAAGGGATCCAAACAATATTAAACGGTAACATATATATAAACAGTGAATTAAAAAGGAGAAGTACCAATCCAAACCACAGAATTCTCACTTGCATTCTAAAACGGCAACACACTGGTTTGCATGCGGATTTCCGTTTAACCTGAATCAAATATGAGCTCACGCGGATGAAACAAATCAACAGGGGATGCCTTTCTCCTCCTACACTTAGGTGTGTCCAGGGATTCGTGATGTCCCACCAATACCTTTTTTGTATTCAGCACGATAATCCACTTATTTATTAATTTCTTTAATGTTAAAGTCATTCGTTCCTAGATAGAAACAGAAATAACACTATGGTTAACAAGGTCTAAGATGCAATCTAAAACTTCCCATGGAACATTCATGGTTGAAACTACAAATCGCACGTTGAATACGAATGCACCGCCTTAATAACTGTCTACAGAGATAATGACTTAGCCAGTCTTCATTGAAGGAGATCAAAAGGATTATATTCGAAAGAACGTTCAAATTAAAAAAGAAACCGCAGGATGCATTTCTTAAGGGTACTAAGGAATCCATTCATGCCACTTTGACGCTGTCCGAATAAAATAAGAAGAGAGAGAGAGAGAGAGAGAAGAAAGAGAGAGAAGAGAGAAGATGAACGAGTGAGAGATTAGAGAAGACTGAGAAGCGAGATTGAGAGTGAAGAGAAAGAGGGAGAGAGGAGAATCTCCCCATACAATCATCAGATATCTGGTATATGCAAATTTGTAGATTGACCTGCTAGCCTATCCATCAGCACCTTCGAAAGTAAAAGACCGGTAGGGAAAAAACACATTATAATGATGGTTTACTCAAATTGTCGCGCTTACGTACTCAAAACAGAGCATCCGGAAATCCCATGATTCATTACTTTGCAGTTGAAGCTTAAATTGATATACAATACAGAGAAAATGCAGAACATCTGATTGATTATGTTGGTAGGCGACCAGAAATCCTCAGATACGCAAAGAGAGATTGATTTCAGGGAAAATGCAAAGAGTAAAGAAGCAAATTGAAAAGAGAAGTTCATATTAATATGCTTGAGAGACCATAGTCAAACAATCATATGAAAGGCAATGATGAGCGTATTTTAGAACCCGGGTTATCATAAATTTCGTAGAATACTAAAAGTGACTTAATAGGATATTACAATTTGTTGAAATCAGCTGAGCGAATTCAAAGCAATATTAATCGTCGACGAAACAAGACGCATACGCAAAACTGTATACAAGTACAACATCAACAGCATGTTATATAAAGTAATAAAGAGAGCCTAGCCAAATTGTTGATTTGGTAAATGTGTTTAGTTAACGTTTACCGTTTGATTCCAAAAAATATGTTACTCAATAAACACAAAAATAAAGACAACAATTCGTCCACACTCTGCAGTAAAGTTCGCATAGAAAGTTTTTTAAATGCATGTGTGATACGATACTTCACATTGTTAACTCAGATTTTATATTTCCCCAGTATTGGAACGCAGAACTGTGCATTTTGGTAGGCAAATTCAAAACTTTCAATTCAGCAATTGCCACTGATATCACGATTGATGGGGTACTTTGCTTTGATTGCTAGAAGGGAAACTGCATTATCAATCTGAAAAAACCGATACGTTACTATTGAATGGGGAGAGTTGCACTTTTTCTTGCGAGGAAACAATAAATTGGTACAGTGTCACAGCTGCTAATGACATTCACATTATTACAATATTGTGTTTTTTTTTATTCATAAGTACAGATTGTATGTTCCTCTTTTATCTTAATAATTTTCTTCGTATCTTTGTTTGGAACATACTTGCATCAAAACAAATTCATGCAAAATAAATTTAGGCCATATTACCAGTATACTTCTTGAACTTCAATATCTTGTATTGTACCTATTACAGCATGCAAAACCATTTAAATGCTTAAAAATAAATATCGGATAAATAGTTTCCCTTGGATATACATTAAAAATAAAATATGACTTTTGGAAGCAATGTTCTCAGGTCATTGAAATATAAATAATATGGTTAATCTTGGAAACGTACTGTCTGTACATAAGCGAATTTTATGTACGAACATGTTATCGGGAAATAACAAACTCTGCTTTGATTTCATGTTTTCATAATTAGCTACCGTTAGTTTATCATGCCACTTTTAATGCTATAGGAATACAAAAAGGCGAATTCAACATTGTGTCAAACGTAATCATAATTCTCAAAAAAACATATACAAAATCGATGTAGGCAACAGGACCTCCTGACAAAAGCGAAGGTAATTGCAGGGGCCATGGATGAGTAAGCATCCTCTGCTGACCGGTCACACCCGCGCCGTGAGCCCTTAGTCGAAATAAAGTAACGAGATTACCCGTAGTCAAATCTAGTAGAAAAATGACAGTCTAACAAAGGGTATGAAACAATCATGTTCAACATATGACTTAGTGATATTTTTTTGTAATCGCAAAAACAGGTCATTATTAGCGACCGTAGAATTTGCGAAATGATGACTTTAAACGAGATTATCGTTATAACCCTGCAGCATCAACTTTTTTGTAAGTAGTTGGCTCGCTTTAAAAGTTCCGCATACGCATAGGCATGCTCTTGCGTATCGAATCAACTGAGGATCATACAACACCATAAGCAGGTGATAGTTGGTATATTACTACAGAAAAGAAAGTTGACGATTGCAAAGTCAAAGTCATCACCTTTATCATATTAATTGTAGTTGTCAGTCTGCCATTAGGTCAATGTTAAGTAAAATATCCAATTATGAAGCAGCATATGTCAGATTCTTGGTGTCCTTTATGTCGAGTTCTTCGGATATATCAAATGGACATAATTGTGAAAATGATGATTGTTAATTGATAGCACATCGTCTATTATACCTATATGTAGGTTGAAGACACAGGCAAGCTTTTTGTTTTTATCCCCGTAACAGTTTCTGTGACAAATTCTGCTTCATATGGTTACAAAAATAAGTCTGCAATAAGGGGGCACAATTAGTGCCCATAGGAATAACAACGCTTGTTGGAAGACACTGGTCTCCAAAGCACTACATAAATATTATCTATAAGAAACCCAAGCATGCTCTTAATATCTACTTCAGAGTACTTGTGTGGCAATCAAATAATCTTATTTTTTAGTATTTGACGTTTTCCAGACATTCTGTTGTTTTCGGGGTTTTTCAGACGTGGTGGTGTGTGGAGGGTGTTTGCCCGCAAACCTTCTGTATTGAATTATATGGTCATAAAAATTTATGATTTTATAGCCCCATTTTAATTAAAAATGCTATTTTGAAAATAAACTCCAATTCAATTCAAATAACACTGAAGATGGACGGTTTTTTTTCATTTTTTTTCGAATTTTAATTTTTTCCCCATATTTTAACCCCAAAATCATGTTACAATGTAGAAAGTTTTATAGAAACCTGTGAAGATCAT
>CAJDSM010018884.1:2206-21076 GCA_903981925.1 Ostrea lurida
CAAAGCCATCAAATGGATTTAATTAGAATTTTTACAATATTTTTCCATTGAAGTGTATTATGTTACAACCTAGTACTGTCCTATATATACATGTACTTAAAACTTTCCTTAACAGATCATGTGGCAGTTCCGGATTTCAGCGGGGGAGCAATGGAGAATTGGGGTCTCGTGCTTTATCGCGAGACTGCGTTATTATATGAACAAGGCGTGTCCTCCAGTGAAAACAAGCTAATGGTCACCCTCATTGTGGCGCACGAAGTTGCACACACGGTATGTCCATTACGGTGTAAAAATAATGACTACCTATACTATAAGGGGAATTATTTCTATCATGATAGTTCTAAAAATTGAAATATTTATATCATATATCTATTATTTGTCAGTGATTATGTAATATAATGATATGTTATGTTGCAGTGGTTTGATAATCTGCAGTGTTATGGATGTTATATCTCAGTGATTTGATAATCTGGAGTGTTATACATGTAGATCGTATTTTTCAGTGGTTTGATAATCTGCAGTGTTGAGTTATTATTGTTCAGTGGTTTGGTAATTTATATCATTATAACTGTTATTTTTCAGTGGTTTGGTAATTGTATCATTATAACTGTTATATTTCAGTGGTTTGGTAATTTGTATTATTATAGCTGTTATTTTTCAGTGGTTTGGTAACATGGTAACCATGCGGTGGTGGGACGATCTATGGCTGAATGAGGGCTTCGCCAGTTTGCTGATGTATTTTGCAATGGACGCAATTTATCCGGACTGGAATGTCGTAAGTTTAGAAATAATATTAAAGATAAATCAATTTGATTCCAATCCTGTTCATTGCGATTGTTTTGAATGAACAAAACTAACACTGAACGAGATTTTACACGTCAATAAATTAAAAGAAACTTGCTGTATTCATACGCACCTGAAAATAAATAACAAAATGCACGGAAACTTCTGATATTCTAGATTGTTATTATATTGAACGAATTGGGATATTAAGATTCAACCATTCTTTTTGAAGAACTCATCGATGTGCAAACTCTGAACGTTTTATTCAGAAACTGATGCAGCACTTATATTCAGTTTGTGAGTAAAAAGACCAGAATTACACATCGATAAGTCCTACAAAAAGAATGTTATCCTTTAATACACATGGAATTGATTCAGTCAATCAAAAGAAATAACGCTATAATTACTACGATACCTACTGTCACATAAGACAAGTTCCTAACAATGAGTATTTCTTTATAATGTAGCTGCTATATATCAATGCGCATATGATAATTGCTCTTACATGGAACGATGTATCAGGAAACTATGAAGGCCACCTCTTTAAACATCACTCACTCACGTTACACAGAAATAGTAGAGGGGGATATCTATTGATTTCTGACTTTAAGCTTTGAGGGTCAAGGTCACAGTTTTCAATGATGTTTTTGTCTAACGTGATGCCTTATACGTATGGTGTGCTTTTCAGTCAATTGCTATACACTCCAAGACCACACTTATCCAAAATACTTCGGAAGGTAAACCTTGTGTCGGCTTTACAATATAACATTGCATTATTACATTCTTATATTGTAATATTACATTATCAAGCCGTTTTTCGTACACTGATTTTGACTGTGGATTGCCCCGTTTGCTTGACTGGGTGTGACCTGTCGACAGGGGATGCGTACNATGCTTGACTGGGACAGTAAGCTCATTGTGGGTGTGACCTGTCGACAGGGGATGCGTACTCCTCCCTGGCACCTGATCACACCTCTGGTGTGTCCAAGGATTCTTGTTTGCAGAAGTCTTGTTTTATGTTCTATTTGGACTTACGAGATTAATTGCCGTTCATTATATTTGTTTTTCCATTGCATAGTATATTAGTAATACAAATAA
Organism: Ostrea lurida; assembly: GCA_903981925.1. Lineage (NCBI taxonomy): Eukaryota > Metazoa > Mollusca > Bivalvia > Ostreida > Ostreidae > Ostrea > Ostrea lurida. The sequence continues at coordinate 4,088 of CAJDSM010018884.1, forward strand.
AGTCAGAATTTACAGTGAAAGACACTTTTTTATATCAGCATATAAATTGGCGAAGTAAACAATGTGTTAAACGTAATCATAGTCCCAAAAACATATATACAAAATCGAGATACATGTAGGAAGGTTCGGGTGATACAGGCTTAACATTCTTCCCTGATACTTTACCTTTTCAGTTTACTTTATCTGTTGTTGCAAAAGAAGTGTTTCCGGTGATGGTTAAAGATGCATTGACGACGTCACATCCGGTTTCTACTCCTATCGCTACACCAGATGACATTGCCGAGTCGTTTGATTCCATTTCATACAGCAAGGTAAGATAGTGAACCTTTACTTTGGTATTTGTATGTAAACTGTATTTAAATGTCGATATGTACACTGTATTTTGATGTTTGCATGTACACTGTATTTTGATATCTGTACATATGCTGTATTTTGATGCTTGTATATAAACTGTATTTTGATGTCTATATATATATACTGTATTTTGATGTCTATATGTATACTGGTATTTTGATGGTCTAAATATTAATCTGTAAATTTTGAGCTTATATTACAGTTTGAATGTCTGTAATATACACCTGTATTTGATGTTAATTGTACTGTATTGATGTCTATAATGTATACTGTATTTTTTGATGTCTATATGTATACTGTTGATTTGATTGTCTATATGTATGAACTGTATTTTGATTGTTGTATATGTACAGCTATGTGATATTTATGTATGCTATTGATGTTATGTACGTATTTTGATTATATATGTAGTACTGTTATTTGATGTTATGTAACACTGTATTTAGGATGGCTATGTATAATCTGTATTTGATCATATATGTAGCATCTGTATTTGATATAAGTACACTTTTTAGTCTATAGACATTGTATTTTAATGTCTGTAATGTATAGCTGTATTTGATGCCTATATGTACATTGTAGTATTGATCCTATATGGTAACTCTTTGTTTTCAGCGGGCATGGGAATACTGAGAATGGTTGTCATGGGGTTTTTGGGTGGGATGAAAGACTTTCAGGAAGGACTAAGGGTAAGTAACTTAGTAGTCCATGGTAAACATTGTGGTAGTGATATCTCTAGTTTGAGATAAACAATTATACCAACTTTGCGTGTTGTTTTTGTTTAACAGACTAGTGTCAGAATATTTAAATCATCAAATATGCAGCAATGCGACACAACTGTGTACAGCTGTTTTCAGAAGGTCATGAAAACAAAGATGCGCAAAAAAGAACAAACACAGATACGCAAAACAAAACAATACGACTCAGGGGATAATTTTACGGAGGTATGAAAAAAGGGGGCAAAAAACAACGATAGCACAAAGCAACATTATACAAGAACAGTATACAGATACAAAACACATATTGACTGGGTGTAATAATGTTTACAGAGAATGATGGTACTGAAAGTTTAAAATAAATAACAAGACTGTTGGATACCCTTAGCAAGGTACAAAGGCATTGATGTAAAAAAAAAAAGGGGGGGGGGGGGGGGGGCGATGAAATAAACTTTTAGACTTCATTCGACACAAGCGATTTAAACCCTCTTTACACTCTCAAATAATTTCTGGTGAGTGTGAGTAACGAGTTATAACTATGCCATTGATACTAACGAATAATGAAAGTAATGAATGAGCATAAAAAAGTGCAATAGATCTACGAATGATTTACCCACTCGTTTCTCCATTAACATTTTTACTACAAAAACCAACAAGTTACTATTCTCAGTAAAAAATCAAACTTTGAAATAGACTGAATTACTGTGTAATGTACCTAAAGGGGCTCGTGTGGATTATTTGTTTTTTTCCAAATGGAATTGACTATGTTCCAGTTTTGAAAAAGAGCGCTGCGATGGTATCGTTGAGCGTCATCTCCAAAATGCATCTTAACCTTTCATTACGTAAGCAATGAATCAAGCAGCAGTGGAGACTTGATTCTATCGAGGTGTAGGGTTGATGCATGAATCTGTAGCCCTGTGTCCTGAAAACCCGAGAGTTTCCTTCGTGTGTTTATAGACAAATGTATACCATTTCCATTTTCAATTTGATATGTGGTGAAGTGGTAAATGGAGACTTCATGGCGATCTAAACAATTTTGCATCCATGAATGCAATAGTAAATGCGGCTGTGAAACCATGTGCGAACGTATGCCCTGTAGATACATGTGTACAACTATTTCCGTGCTCGAACAGTCCACGAAGAGGCCCATGGCCCACATCCTCACCTGAGTGACCTTGGTCCTGGCTCAGCAAAGTGGTGAATTTAGAAAAGAATTTTCCTAAGTTTCCTTAAAACTGACCTCAGTGGTTTCTGGAGAAGAAGACATTTTATGCAGAAATTTGATCCCCCTGTTGTGCCTTGCCCTAACCCGGTGAGGTTATGATCTGATCAATTATTAGAGTTCTAGCTCTATATCAGGAAAGCTTTAAGGTAAATGGTTTCCTTTTGGTTCTTGAGAGACATTTTAATATATATTCAATAATGTAAACTGTGATCCCCTATTGTGGCCCCATCTATACCCCTGGGGCGCTCGATTGACTTCTTTACACAAGCTTGAAATACTACACTATCTCGAAGCTTCATATGAGAATTTCAGGCTTTTCCTGTCCAGTGGTTTCTTGGGGAGAAAAAAGAAATTTAAAGATTCCCCTATATTATCTTATTGTAAAAATGGAATCCCCTAATTGGGGCCCAAATCGTACCCCGGGGGTCATGATGATTTTGAACAAACCTTTGAATCTCCACTATATCAGGAAAGCTCGTTGTATATAATTTCCCCCCAGATTTTATGGCCCCTTTATTTCTTGTCTGAGAAGATTTTTAAATATATTTTTCCCTACATAAGTCATAGTGTAAACTTTGAGGCCCCTATTGTGGCTCCATCGTATACCCTCCCCGGGGGTCCATGATTTGAACAATTTAAATGTCCTCTATATCAGGAAGCTTCCAATATAAATTCAGCTTTCCTGGCCCAAGTGGTTCTTTGAGAGAGATTTAAAGATTTTTCCTATATAATCATATTAATACGTTGATCCCCTATTGGGGCCCCAATCGTACACCCCTGGGGGTCATGGATTTGATAATAAACTTAATCTACTCTACATATCGAGGAAGCCTTCCATATAAATTTAAGCTTTGCCTGGCGCCAGTTGGTTCTTTGAGAAAGATTTTTAAAGATTTTTCCTATATAATCGTATGTAAACTTTGACCCTATGGGTGGCCCCATTCGTACCCCGGGGTCATGAATTTGAAAACAAAATTAATATCTCCTCTATATCAGAAAGCTTCATATAAATTTCAGCTTTCCTGGCCCCAGTGGTTCGTTTGAGAAGAAGATTTTTAAAGGATTTTTCCTATATAATCGTAACTGTAAAATTTGATCCCTATTTGTGGCCCCATCGTAACTCCGGGGGTCATGACTTTTGAACAGACTTAAATCTCCTCTTATATCAGAAAGCTTCCATATAAATTTCAGCTTTTCCTGGCCGCAGTGGTTCTTGAGAAGAAGATTTTTAAAGATTTTTCCTATATATATCGTTGTAAAACTTTGTCCCTCATTTGTGGCCATCGTACCCCCGGGGGTCAATGATTGAACCAAACTTAAATCTCCTTTATATTCAGAAAGCTTCCATATAATTTCAGCTTTCCTGGCCCATGTGGTGTCTTGAGAAGAAGATTTTTTAAAAGATTTTCCCTATTATCACTGTCAAACTTTGATCCTCTATTGTGGCCCATCGTACCCCCGGGGGTCATGGTTTGAACAACTTGCATCTCCACTATATAGGGAGCTTTCATAATAAATTTCAAGTTTTTCTTCTGGCCAGTGGTTCTTGAGAAATGAAGATTTTTAAATGACACTTACCCACCCAATTTTTTTCATTTTCGTGATTATCTTCGCCTTGATGGGGGCCGGTCCTTCATGTTGAACAAACTTAAATTCCCTTTACCCAGGATAATTTTCGTAACCGAAGTTTGGTTGAATTAGCCAGCGGTTTCTGGAGAAGAAGCCGAAAATGTGAAAAGTTAACAGACGACAGCCAGACAGACAGACAGACAGACGGGACAGACGGACGGACAGACGGACTAGACAGACGACGGACAAAAGTGCGATCAGAATAGCTCACTTGAGCTGTCGGCTCATGGTGAGCTAAAAACAAATGAAAATAGAACGGCAAGGTTTTCTTAACAATTGTTAATATAATTCATTGTGTTGAAATAATGTGTATCTGCAAGAACGGAATAGTTAAATGTTGAATGGATTATGCTTATGTTGAAATACACGTGTATTTACACCTCGCACAAGTTACCGGTCCCTTACCGCCAAACCTGTGGTAAATGTCTTCCCCTGTGTAGGGTCCTTTCTGATTTGTTGCACTGAGTATTTGTTTATATTCCATCAAGTGTAGTCCACTACAGATACATGCCGCAGGATGGAGCAACCCCATAAACTCAAAACGCAAGTAATCAGCTGTATTTACCAAGAGGAATCTTTACTTGAAGAAAAACTGACTTTTCACGTATTACCTTTGGCTGAATCGCAACGAGACACATGTATTTAATCTGTATTACAGAAAAACACCCTTTCGTAAAGCATAACTAGCTCCATGAAAAGGTGAAGAATAATGCGCAGTGATCAATCCTTTAAGGAATACAACATTAAGAGTTCGACAAACACGGACTCTTGAACTATGTCAGAGGTGGGATGCGTGCGTAGGAGGGTAAACATTCCCCTGTCGACCGCGGCACACCCGCCATAAGCCCATTGTAATATAAGACAAGATTTGGGCAAAACACGGGACGCCGGCTGTACACACCAGAAGGTAGGATAAGTGTTTAGGAGGAGTAAGCATCCCTGTCGATCCAGAGCACACCCGCCGTGAGCTTTGCCTTGATCAGTTAAACAGAGGAATGATGTGCGCTGAACTGACGCGTCAACAGTTTATGTCCTCAGTGAAGTTCCATATTTCTGAAACAAGTAAACTCTATAGAATCTTCATTAGTACGAGTGTGGGATAGTGGAAATTCCACCGAGGGGACAAGATTCTGCAGTCTAGGACGAGGCTTTCCGAGGTGGAATTTCCCTATCGCACAGCGAAGTAAAGTAATGAAGGATTATTTTCTTTTCACAATTTTTATTCATTCTATTAAGTGCATAAAATCGGGAGCTTTTAGAATTTACAATTATCAATATCTTATTTAAACTTTAAAACAAAAACCTAATTAGACAGGCAGAAAGAGCATAACCCGAAAATGGTTTTACACTGTGAGTGTAAACTAAAAAACTCAAGGCTGTCCGTCAGAAAAGCTATATCAAATTGAATTTAAACGAAACAAGTTAGAAAAAGTTTTGCTTCACCCGTGTAAGATAATCATGGAATTATATGACGTCAACAATGAAATGACGCGCAAGCAGTGTGAGGAATCGAAAAATCTCACATGGCTGTCTCAACATGGTTACAAGTCGGGTCTCACACTGGTGAAAATGTGGAGAAAAATACTTCTTACACTTGTTTATCATTCTCTAGTGGCTATAGAAAAATTAGACTCTAGTTCTACAATTAGTAATGCTTTTGTCGGGGTCCCGTGTTGCCCTAACACTCGATTTTGTATATATGTTTTTGGATTTATGACTTACGTTTGAAACAAGTTAACTCGCCCTTTTTGTCTATTTTGTTGGCAATAACCAACAGCATAGGATTTACCAAATTTTTGATTAAGAGACTTAAAAATTACAAAGAGCTCAGTTATAATAAGCGTAATCAGTAATGAACATGTAAGCATCTATTAAACGACTATAGATCTTATGGATCTACGCTCTTCTAGTGTGTTCACTAGTTTTTCAATAAGTCTCAATAACAATCGATCGCAGGTCGCCTAACAAATGGCGTTTCATTGTTACAAGGTCTCCTTTATAATTAAGGTGGCCCACTACATCTGGGAAAAAATTTCTGGAAAACAACACGAGTATGATTTTAATTATGAAAAGAATATAATGAAATATATATAGATTTATTGTGAAAAAAGTGGAAAATAATGGATGTTTGAATGCAAAAACCATTATTTCAAAAAAAAAATCTCGCAGTAAATATGAACAAAAGTCCTGGCGCGATTGGAAATCGGGGGCGTGGTTTACCAAACCGATGCTTTAACCTACTGAGCTATGAACAGTTATAACATATCAAATTGATCGAAACAAACAATTTCACAGAACCTATAAATCGCCATCTTTGTGACGTTGTGATAATAAAGAGTAACAAGCTTTAGTGTAGTGGCTACCTAAAGTCGCCAGTTGGAAAATTCTATGATTTTCGTCCAGTGAAAATCTGTTATTGGGTCAAATGCTGTCTGTCGTGTTTCATAACCAATCGTTAGACTGCTCTTTACACATGATTTTCACTACGCATTACTCCATTTACCTGATTCATCAGATATAGTGACTCCACGCGATGTGACATGTTCAACAGAATGACCATGCGCAAAAGTCACTGCTGATCATGAAGGCGAATTCAACAGCGGGAAAAGGTGTATGTGTTATGAAATGACGAGGATGTATAGCTTATTTTGTTTATGAATTGAATTGGTTTTGGTTGGATTTTGACTTAAAAATGTATAATTTTCTGGGACAATTTATCGTAAAATGTTCTAATGCGATGTAAATCATATTTAACCTGAAATAAATAGAATTCGAAGTGCGTCTGATTCCCACCTACTTTATGAAGACCTGGAAGAAATAAGGAGCAGAAAGCCGAATATGAAAATAACGCCGAAATTAAGGAGGCCCATACTTGTTTATTATCGTTTATTCAAGTAGTTTGTATGTTCGAATTTAATTACGCGATTAATAATGCTGCGCATGATAAAATTCCAGCATAAATTGTTTAAGAATCTAGTTATTCATAAACACATATGAAGGAGGAATAATTAGTTTTCGACTACTTATTATACATGCTGTTTGGGCTCCAATGCGAAACAATTCAATGAGACGGTCCGCAACTATCCACCTTGGCTATCCATCGCATCGAATACTTTCCAATATTTCAAGCTGTCTAAAGCACCCGACATGGACATAGAAATTTCATGAGTAATATCGAACAGAAGTTGTAAGAAAAGTTTGTTTATTCCCATAGAAGTTGTCAAGGCTCCATACTTTTTCAGAAAACATTCTTACATATACACACGAACATGCACTATCATATTTTATTCAGTTACAATAGAGACTTGACCCACCCAATGCGGAAAAAGAATGGTGCGGAAAGTAGACTTAATGTTAATTTGGTGCTTTCCGGCTTATAGCGTGGAATTTAAATAGGAAATTTTTTTTCAAGAGTTTCCTATTAAATGAAAACACATCTAAAAAAAAAGTCTTTTGATACTACGGAGTGGTTGTTCCTTTGGATAACTATGGAGTGGTTGTTTTAATCTAGAATTTCTAGAATCATTGTTTCCCCTTTTTTGGAGAGTTTCAATTTTAACTTTCTTAATTTATCCTTCTGTGGTTCTTGGCCGATAAGACGTTAAAGCGCTGCTTTCAAATTTACTTGTTCCTTATTTACGCGCTGGCATTGAGCATTTCTATGATATAACTAATCTGGTTAATTGTTTAAGAGCCACCAACACGTATAATAACAGATACATGTCAATAATGATGACAATACTTATAATTATCTTTGAAAATTCACACCCGGACGTGTTAATTAAAAATTGACAGTTAGGTGTTCTCTTAAAGTGTTTTTTTGTTTGCCATAACGGTTATTAGGCAGCTATATTATTACAGGTTTAATGAAGGGGTGACCCGTAAAATGGAATTTACAAAAGTCATTCCGTCAATTATGAAACCACGACCTGGTTGAAAAAAAAAAAAAAAAAAAAAAAAAAAAACAAGTGTAATAACAAAACTATTCACATTTTTCCTATTATTTTTAATTTCATGTCTTTGTAATGAAGATGAAAGTCATTCCAGATTGCGCAATTTAGAAGCGTCAGTCCTAATGTAATGAAACTATAAGCTGCTAAAAAGTGTTAATATACAAATATTCACATTTAATTTAAAATGTCGATGGATGTCAAATGGAAATTTTTAAAGGTAAGCTCTATTTATGAAATCACATGCTGTTGAACATGTAAGCTGTTTCTTACACAAGTATTTTCACCTTTCCAATGTTTTTTTTTCGATAAATCTTAACCAATTGAAACTATGGTCATTTTATAATGAATGACAACTGAATCTGGTTTAAATATGGATATTCTCTACAGAAATGAATGTACAGTGTCAAATCGCTTAATCGACACCTCTGTAACTCGATTCACTTAGCGTTAAGATCTTTTTATGTTCATTTTAGCTCACCTGAAAGCCAAGGCTCAAGCTGAGCTTTTCTGAATCAAAATTTGTCCGTTGTCTGTCCGTCGTCGCTTGTCGTAAACTTTTTTCACATATTTTCAACTTCTTCTCAAGAACCGCTGGCCAAATTCACAAAATCTTGGTAATACCTATCATCCTTGGGTGAGGGATTTTCAATTGAAGGACCGCAGGCCCTCATCAAAGGGGAGATAATAACGAAATGCAATAAATAGGGTGGTGTCATTTAAAAATCTTCTTCTCCAAGAACCAATCGGGCCAGAAAAAACGCTGAAATTTATATGGAAGCTTCCTGATATAGTGGAGATCAAGTTTGTTAAAATCATGACCCCCGGGGTACGATGGGACCCCATCGGGGATTCAAAAATTTTACATGATGGATTATAGTAGGAAAAACTTTAAAAATCTTCTCAAACCAGCTGGGCAAGAAAAGTGCTGAAAATTCATATGGAATCTTCCTGAATATAGTGGAGATTCAATTTTGTTCAAATCATGACCCCCCGGGGGTACGACATGGGCCACAATAGGGATCAAAAGTTTTACATATATTTAATATAGGAAAAAATCTTTAAAAAGCTTTAATTTTCTCAAGAATCCACTGGTCCAGCAAAAGCTGAAATTTATCATGAAAGCTTCCTGATATATTGGAGACTCAAGTTTTCTTCAACATCATGACCCCCGGCGTACGAATGGGGCCCCATATAGGGGATCAAAGGTTTTACGTATGATTATATGGAAATAATCTTCTTGTAAAAAATATTCTTCTCAAGAACCACCTGGGACCCAGGAAAGCCTGTGAATTTATAATGAAAGCTTCATGATATAGAGGAGATATCAAGTTTGTTCAAATCATGAACCCCCGTGGGTTACGATGGGGCCCCAATAGGGGATCTAAGTTTTAACATATGATTATATAGAAAAATCTTTAAAATCTTCTCAAAGAACCACTGGGCCAGGAACTGAAAGTTTATTTGAAGCTTCCCTGACTATAGAGGAGATTAAGTTGTTTCAAATTATGACCCCTGGGGTTATCGATGGGGCCACAATAGGGGATCAAAGTTGTACATGCAGATATATAGAGAAAATCTTTTAAAAAATCTTCTTCTCAAAAGACCCTGGGCCAGGAAAGCTGAAATTATATGAAATCTTCTGATATAGGTGAGATTCAAGTTTTTCAATCATGACCCTCGGGGTATGATGAGGCCTATGGGGATCAAAGTTTTTACATGCAAGAATATAGAGAAAATTCTTTAAAAAATCTTTTTCATGGGAACCATGAAGAGTGGATGTTTATCTGAAATCTTCCGATATGGAGTGATTTAATAGTTGGTTCAAGATAATACTCCACCCGACATAGTTAAGATTTAGTCCACAGTGGTACATTCTAAATCCCAAACTACTGCTTCTTCTTTAGTGTAAGCAGCTGGTGCAGGTGAGCGATGTGGCCCTTGGGCCTCTTGTTTAATTTTCTTCCTACTTTTTATCTCATGTTCATTTCCTATTTTTCAATTCTCTATTTCATTCTCATTTTTTTCTTCTCTACTTTCATTCTCCAGTCATTCTTAATTCTATTTTCTAATTTTCATTTTCTATTTTCATTCTCTACCTCTTTATTCTCTATGTTATTCTTTATTTTATTTTCTATTTTTCATTCTCTTATTTCATTTTCCTATTTTTCAATTTTGTATTCTCATTTTCTATTTCATACTTCTATTTTCATTCTTTATTTCCAATTCTCTATTTTCCATCTCTCTATTTTCATTCCTCCTATTTTCATTCTTTATTTTCATTCTCTATTCCATTTTTTACATTGTTTTTACGCGTTTATTCCGACACCTTTATAATCCAACAAAAAATTGTCTGTCAGTCGTGATTAAACGGGTTTCTTCTTTAATACACATAAACAAAGCAACGATGACATGTTGTATAAAGATCATAATGATCTGATTTTAAATACTAGCGCATTATCCACTTACTAAGTAATTAAGTGCTCAAGAATACAAGATGCTCTCACCGAACAACTACCGTGTTTTAGAACAAAAATGAGATGTGAGCACTCAATTAGTGAACTGTTTAATTGTGGTGTTCAGAATTAACTTGTAATTTTGAAAAAATTCTGGCTTTAAACGGAACGTTACTAAGCATAATCCAATATAGGTAAACAAGAAAACATTGGCTCTAGTTGTTTACAATAACGAAAAATTGTAGTCGCTGATCTCATTGTATATTCCAATAAATGACGTTAATATTTTTGCGACAATGTAAGAAATACGCCTAAATGACATTGTACAAAACATTAAAAATTGAAAATTTAAAATCTAAACTATTTTAGCTCGAAACGTGTCCATTCCCTTTAACAATCCTCAGTGCAAGTCTGCGTTAACGGTATAGAACACTAAGATTCTGACAATATCTTTCACTGCTATAGCCAGAGCACCTCTTTATCACTTGAGTGTAATGTGAAGGGGGAAGAGTCGCATAAAAGTTGCCTCTCCCAACGGACTCACAGACGTCGACCTGCGGCGGCTAGGACTCGAACCCACGAACCCTCGTCGGTCGAAAAGTCTGATCAGGCCCCCGACGCCCACGATATAGTGTCTGCTTTTTCTTCTCTCTCTCTTTTGGTTTGTTTGGTTGCAATAGTAACAAATATTGATTGTCTTGAACTTGATTTTATATTTTTACGGTTCACACTTGAGAACTGATGATTTTTTAATATTCAGTCAGTCCACACTGTCATTTGGAATCATGCAGAATTTAGGTTCAGTATTCCTAGTTTCTGTTTTTCACAAAAATGAAATTTGTCTATTTCTATATTCAAGTCCTGAATGGAACTTCCCAGAAAATTAGAGTAGATGTACTATTTTTCTAGTTTTTGTCTTCAACGCATTCGATATCAAGAGCTTGTTCTGCGTATGATTCAGTTTTTTGAATCGAGCCAGGCTACTTACAAACAAGTTGTTGTTGCATAGGGTTTCAACAGTTGAACCAGTCACGTTTAAGACAGCAATTTCGCAAATTCTATGGGTCGTTACAACAACCGATTTAGTCTGCCAAGAATTTCCTGCCATTGGGTGATGTTGTTTGATGTGTTTCATAGCCATTGTTAAGCGTTTTCCATACAACGATTGACTACGGCATTACTCCGTTTACCTGATCAAGCATAATGGCTTCACGGCGGATAAGTGAACGGTCAACAGGGGATGCTCCTAGGTACCTGATACTACCTCTGATCTGTCAAGGGGGTCCGTATTTGTCCAACTCAGTTCATTGTTTCTGTTTAAGCTTCTTTTGAAAGAGTTGATCGCTGTTCATTAACCTTCCACAGGATCTTTAATGACATCATGTATTTTTCAGACATGTTTATACACCGTCGGTATTTATTCCATGACGCCTTACGAACTTGTGACTCGGTAATTAGATAAATTATTTCTTCTTATCCTTTTCTTAGGCAAGTGCAATTACAGAATATGAACAATCAAGTCTTCTATGAACACGTGGACTCGCCAAATTGCGGCTACCTATCTCACGATGCGCGCGCAGGGAAACATCTATCAGTCTAACCCAAAGTAGATTTCTCTTAGACAACAAGTAAGAGCACGACTTAGCGGAGGAATTGTACGAGGTAAGTAGTCCACAAATAATGTACAAACAAACCTCGTTATCCCCGAAACTCGATGGGACTTGAGAAAAAAAACTTTGGAAGATATCCGGTAGATTCGAGAAACCAATGATAACATAGTTAAAGTAATGAGCGGTTGGGACTTTCCGAAAATCAATTCGAACATAGCGCACATGGTATTCATATATCATGTAATAGAGTTTGAGGCATCTTCGCGACCAAGTGCCCGATTCGCTTTACTCTAATCTACCACTTGGCTGAATTTAGTCGCGACTGGGAATTGCCATCTAGACGGACGATGCAGTATCGCTCTTCGACGTAAACACTCAAATGATACAATTGTGTTGTTGTTGTTTTTTTATTTAGCGTGTACATACTTTGTTGCGAGTCTATCCTTTATCTTTCGGGGGCGTAAATCGCGTATTAAAACTTGCCTTTCTGGTCTTAATGATTCTACTTTGGTTTTTTGTCATGCTCAATCAGGTATGAATGACGCAATATGAATTGGATGCCTGGAAGTCAAAGCACGGCTTAGAAACTCGAACTAAATCTGCCAAGGGGTCAGATTAGAGTAAGCGAATCGGAACACTTGGCTCGCGAAGATGGAGTTTGGAGATACTGAAGTTTAACTTTAAGAAGAATTACTTGTTTTGAACTAATAGATTATTATCAGTGGCGGATCCAAAAAATTTGTCGAAATCGAGGGGGGGCGGGGCGAGGGGTGGTTTGGTTGAAAAAGGAACCAGTGAAGCTTAAGGTCTCGGGATGAAGTCAAAGTGGGGCCCCAGGGGGCGAAGCCCTCCGTGAAGCTTTTCGTGTTTAGTGCTTTTAAAAGTCACTTTTTTAGAGGTTATTTAGCTATATAATCCGTATACATATATAATTAGTTTGGTCACCACCAAGGGGGTGTGGCCCCTCTAAATCGCACTGATTATGAAATAGACATTGATAAGCTTAAGCATCTTTACAATATCTTAAGTGAACGTATATTTTGCCAATTTTCAGCTAATAATGGGTCTGCCCTTTACATACATGCAGCAGAGGAGGATCACGAGGTGCAACTGGTGTGGGATGAAATAAATCCTCAGGTAAGGATTAACGTAGATCTCAGGTGAGATGTACGGATGGATTAACATTGAGGACATTCACAAAGTACCCGTTATGCTTTTTGAAATCACTGACATGCTTATCTTGTATTTTCTCGATCCTTTTTTCTCGTTCAAACTTCAGGCCACCATACCGCCGGAACAGTACGGACACGTTGGATTCTGGCGGAACTACGAAGTACGTGGGGTATTACCGCGTCAAATCTATGAGGTGGACACGTGTGGGCACGACTGCCGGCATCTCCTGAATACAAACCACAACCGTAAGTTATACCCCTTAATCATTCAAACACCGCAACCAAAGGCATTCCGAATAGAAACCCATAACGTAAGTCACACCGTTAAGTCCCCATTCAAACAGACACCGCAACCAAAGGAATATCGTAATAAAGTGAACTGTCAGGTGCATTTCTGTGAAGCATGTTCACACTATAATCACCGGGCATTTTTCGGAATAATGTCAACATGATTTTTTTATTTATTTGTTTCTTAGAGTAAAGTAATATTGCCAACACTTTTCAGGAGTTTCCGGAGCAAAATCGAGCGGGCTTGATAGGCAGATTCCTTTAACCTGGCAGCGTGTGGTTTAATTGAATAAGAATGAGAAGCTGTACGAGTTTAATTATGTAAAAATTTAGAAAATACATGACGCCACATGAACTTGTCAGCATACGTCAACTGAGCAATGCTGTTGCATCGCCTCATTATATGCTGATAATAAATTTTAAGATTTATTTTTTTTATATCTATACATTTTACTGTTCATTTGTGTAAGAATATTTCTCCAAGGGCTAAAATATCCATACTATATTTTATCAAAGATTAATTCACATATTGTTAACACCCATGGGAAATGGTTATCCACAGAGATGCTAAATTCTGAAAAAAACCAGATCTTTGATCATTCTGGATATGTCTGACGCTAATGCATTTTATCAATAATGATTGAATCTTTGGCTAGCTCTCTGGTTGACTGAGATACAACAAAGTAGAAGTCATAATTCCTCATATTAATGTCCCAAGTGACCCCAAGGGTGAATATTGTGGGATTCTAAGTTGACTTTTTTGCGATCTCGGCCAATTTTTGCTGCGATTCGCATCGATTCACCTTTACAAATTATTATAAAGCAAAGTACCAATCTTGAAAGGCTTTTCAAAGTCATTTAATAATAGAATACAATAAAAACAATTATTGGCTGTTTTTATCGGTCAATACGATGAAATTTAAAACACCTTCGGAGTAAGATATTCACCTTCGGCTCAGAAATATTGAGCTTTTAAATGTGTGCTAAATTCATTCTGTATTGACTCAAATATAGCATAATTGTATTAGCGACATTAGAATTGCGTAGCGGATCATCGTCGAAACCCCATGTTCCAACTCAACAGTACGCGTGGCCGACGATGGAGCGACCAACATGTCTGGTTCCTAATCAGACAGCATCTGATTAGAAATGTAAAATATCGTGTGATGCGATATAAACAACTTATTGACCAAAAAAAAAAACATATCTTAGATACTGTTGTGATTTTATCTCCCATATAAATTTTAGGGCGAAAATTCTGGACTAACAATGACGTAGCCTTTAACATATGACGACAATACCTGAAGTACGAAAGAGGGTTACGCCCCCCTGGGTGTCGTTTTTGGACTCTTGTGGAATATTAGTCAGGAAGCTCCATCTCCAAGTCGGGGCCCTACGGTCCTCATGCAGGTATAGGATTTAACATTGTAAATTAGTTTATAAGAGTCTGCGGGATCTTTTTTAATTAATCAATCGATAATGCGAGAATAAACAACAATCAGATATTCCATAAACGTTCAGGCATTCAACAGGAAATCGCAGTACTTAGATCCTACTATCACCGCCGGCGCGTGTGTAAATCGTTTAGGTCTCGATAACCTGGCGCGCGCGTCCCATCTAAAATTTCATATTTATACTTTCTTTTTTTTTTCGAGTTTTAACTTTAACTTTTAATTTCTATTGCGATAATTTAATATTTTTTTAAAAAAATCCTGTTAAATGTATGTCTCCTTAATCAATTTCAACTTTATTAAAAATGACCAAAAAATATTTAAAAATTTAACTATAAATTTACTTACTACAAAAATAAAAATGATTCCATAAGATATAGCGTACAAGCTATGAATTGTAAAAATTCAGTTCCCCGTGAGCTTGCCCACCCGTGGACCCCAACCGTCAAGGCTTTGTCCCAGATTTACTGGGAGCCTCAAGGCGTCCCCATTCTCATCAAGTTGCGCCCCCTCTAAATTTTATAAATCCTGGATCCGCCCCTGATTTCTATAAATAATCAAAGTTACTTAAAGTGTAGAAATGTGTTGACTAGGCGTTAAATGTCATAATGTGACCAACATTGACGATCATCTTTAGAATGTTCTGTCCATACGTCAAATATCTGACCAAACATTCTCTATACGTTACAACTGAACTCCGTTAAGGCATGCGTGTCCGTTCACACGAGAAAACATTGACTCGTCTAAACTTTTTGGTGCCAGTCCTAGAAAGAAAAACATCCCACAATCACGTTAAGAATCACCGCGGGCCATTAAATCATATTAATAACCCAATATAAATGGATGTTTATTGTCTGATACAATTACGTTATTCCTACATCGAACACGGCAAGAAGAAATCCAGACCGCTACGAGTTGTCGTATATATCATGCAGTACTTGTATTCCAAACCATTAGTCAGCCCCAAACTTCGCAAAACAAGTCTGCCCAATGTTACTGTCAACAAAAGAAAGTTGACAGTCATTTCCGCGTTCCTTGTCTAAAACCTGATGACGGACACGCGGAGCACGCCATGTAATTCTCGTGTCTTCGTAAATGAACTATGACAGGGTTCGATTGAGTTGAATTACTTTGTAACTATTCATTTTATTGTCAATGTTTTTTCCGGGAAATTGATTATCTGTCATCATTTTGGTTTTTTTAATTTAGAAAGATCTTCGTGATTGGTGGCGCCTGTGCTTTGACTCTATAGAGATGTCCATGGAGAAATCGTTCCCTGAAGAGGTAATTTAATTAAACAGGAAGTTCGTTAGTTTTCGTTTTCCGAAAGCGAAAATGACCATACATGGTATCTTTTTTAAAAACAAGAATCCAATCGTCACACCATTGGAAAATTTGGGAATAATGTTGACAAAGTACACCACTTTGATGAACAAATACGAAACAACGCCTTTTCTGTGTACTCACCCGCAAAGCATGACGGTACTACATACATCATCTATGTGTTGGTGGAATAAATGCTTGAAAATTTCGTGACAATCAGGCGTAGTTTTTAATAATGCATTTTAACGATCGTGTGATCTTTACAACACTCTGCTTTTGCCGAGCATGTCGGGATATCTACAAATCGACTACATCGTAAACTGCGATATGCATCTCCTTTTCCCAATTGCATGCTAGTTAAGTATTTAGTCCCTGCCGTGTCGGTACAATTTTGGGGATACCCATTTCCGTTCTCTGTTACACAGTGCTAAGGCTTTCTCCCGGTTGTCCGCCCCGAAGACTGCCACGAAAGTGTCACGCGGTGCAGCAATCAGCAGTGACGTTAATTCTCTTGCAGAAAAAGGTTAATAAATCTTGATATGTCCCGATACGATATTTCCTGAGAAGGAACTCATTCGTAACTGGAACGCTCGCTCTCATAAACTTTTCCCATCCTCAGCCATGTGTCCATATCTAGTGGTGTAGTTATATGTCAGACAATTTCGACAATGCATTTTTCAAAAGCCAACAAAATTTTGAAAAGGCAAAATTGTGCTCCCAATCATATCGCGTGATGTAGGGCCCGAATATTAATGGTGCTCTTAAAAATTGTTGATGTATAACAGGTTTTTTGTTTTAATTTCACGCGGTCTATA